>CABHPH010109899.1:0-10098 GCA_902168325.1 Peromyscus nudipes | reverse complement strand
GTGCCCGACTTACACACTGGTGGACATGAGAGTCAGCCACAGTGCCCAACTTATACACTGGTGGACATGTGAGCCAGAAACAGTGCCCAACTTACACACTGGTGGACATGTGAGCCAGACACAGTGCCCAACTTACACACTGGTGGACATGTGAGCCAGACACAGTGCCTGACTTACACACTGGTGGACATGTGAGCCAGACATAGTGCCCGGCTTACACACTGGTGGACATGTGAGCCAGACACAGTGCCCGACTTATATGCTGGTGGAGAGTAACAGTGTAAATAAAGTATGCAAGGTCAGGAGTGATAAGGACTGTGAATAAAATAAAGACAGGAAGAGAAATATAGTGATGGTGTTTGTGGGATGTTCCTCTCAGAAAAAGCAGTCAAAGAACTTCTGGAGGAGATGTCCTCTGAGGATGCTTGAAAACCACAGTGGAAGCAGCAGCTTCTACAGTGCTTCCCTGCACTGCCTCTCTTTGGATCCTTCTCAGACATTCACTTGTTAACATCTTGATCATGTGGTGAAGCAGCCAAGACCTTCAGGCACAGTAGGATTCAGCCTTCTTCCCAAGGGCATCCAGTTCATCAGTGTCCAGATGAGATTGGAACCCAGAAATCTGGCCTCAAGTGCTCGTAGTTAACTGCAGACATTAGAGCTATGTTAGCTGTACTTCTTGTTATGGCAAAAGTTGGAGAGAAATGGCCCAGCACAGGGAAGCTTTATTTTGGCTCCTGATTTCAGGGGGAGGGGGATCAGTCCACATTTGGCTGGCTCTGTATTTCTGGATCTGAATTGAGGCTGAGCATCATGGATTGAAGGGCATGACAGAGCAGAGCTGCTCAAATGTCTGCAGGAATGTAAGGAAGAAATAGGAAGGGGCCAGGGCGTGGCACTTCCTTCCACAGGTGTCCCCTGTGACCTACTTTCAGATAGACATGACTTCCTAATTTCCATCGTTTTTCAAAAATGTCATCACATTATGAACCCACTGATGGCTTAATTAGTAACTGATGATTTCAGAGCCCCCAGGACCCAACCATCTCTCAGTAGTGATACTCTGGGACAAAGCCTTCAACCTATGAGCACTTTGGGAGTAAACTTCACACTCAAACCATAACAAAGACATGGCTTATTGAATATTTGATTCTTTGACCTATTGTTGTCTTTCGCTCCTAGAGGGTCACAATTGATCAGTAAACATTGAGCATGTTTAAATAAGTCAAGTGAAGAACCCAAAAGGAAGGATCCCACCTAGCTAAATACAGCTGGCAGTTTTGAGAACATTCCTCCTCCTCCTCCTCCTCCTCCTCCTCCTCCTCCTCCTCCTCCTCTCTCAAACTTTCTCCTTTTCCTCTTATTACAAGATAGAATCACACAGCAATCCCTCCCTACCCTGTGATTTCTCTTTCAGGATTTATGCTTCTCCAGAGGTTTGTAAACGTCTTTCAGAAGCTTGTAAAGCCTTTCTCTGTTACAGTCATTGGAACCATTTCCTGAGAATTTTTAGTGTTCTTGGGCTTTGTCTCAGCCTGGTCAAGATGCTGTACCAAAATTCTGTAGACTGACATTCATTGCTCACAGTTCTGGAGGCTGGAGTGCTGAGGTCCAGGAGCCAGGATAGTCAGGTTCTTGTCAGGACCCTCTTCCAGGTTGCAGGTTGGCAACTTCTCCAGTAGCAGAGACCAGAGAGGCAAGCAAGCTGGCTGGTGTCTTATTTAAGGACACCCATTCCATTCATGAGAGTTCTACCCTTATGACCTCACCTAATCCTAATGACCTCCTGCAAAGCCCCACCTGGAATATCATCACATAAGGATTTTGTGGTGATAAATAGCAGTTCACAGCAGACTGCTATAATGCAGGCCCATAGACTAGGGCTGAAATAACAGGTGTTTATTACAGCTATACCCTCATTTAAACCTAATCATCACCAAAGCACCATCTTTAAGTACTGTTATATTGCAAATTAGGGCTTGCATTTGTGACAAATACTGGGCAGAAGTGATCTAAGGGAGGAGAGTTTTGTTCTGAACTGCAGTTCAGAGAGAATGTTGTCCATCCTGGTGGAGGTAGAGGTGGATCTTTCCAAGCTAGAGGGAGCTTGGGGTGTGGGTTGCTCATAGCTTAGTGGACCAGGATTATACCAGAGTATAACGCTCAAGGCCAGCGTCCTGGGTCTGACAGCTAGATCTGACTTCTCAGCGGTTCTACTTCCTCTGCAAATAGCACTATTACCTCAGCTCACACTGTCATAGAGCTTTCGCATACACGTTTTATGGAGTAGAGGGGAGCAGAGGCATTTGGTCCATAGTGCAAGTGCAATTTGAGATTTTCTTTGTTTTCTTAAGATTTGTTTTTATTTGTGCATGTGTGTGTATGCGCATGTGTGTGCAAGTGCATACATACAATCATACATGTGTTTGTGTATGTGTATGAGTGCATGCATGGATGTGTGTTTGTGTATGTGTGGGCTGGTGCCAGAAGGGGGGTGTTAGCTCCTCTGGAGGTGAGATTAGTGGTGATTTTAAGTTATTTATTTGATGTAAGCTCTAGGAATCAAGCTTCCATCTTCTGCAGGAGCAGCAAGCATTCTTAACCACTGAGCACTCTTAACCATCTCTCCGGCCCTGAGCATCTCTTTTGTTGAAGATGGAGTAGAGGACCCACATTCTGCCCAGTACCTTTCTTTCCTCACCCAGATCCGCTCCTGAATCACCTCTCTGAATCTTCCAGTTCCCAAGAAGCATTATTTGCAAAAATTCTCTGATCCGACATGGTTGTAAGAAGTGCTTTATGTAAGTGTCTTATCATTCTTCACATGTATCTGGTTCACCATTGTTGGGCATACAGATTGCTTCCGTTTTCCACCGTTCTAACTAAATTACAACAGACCTCCCTGTACTGCAGTCTGTGTGGACCCATGGCTCCCCTCAGGTTAGAGCTCAGAAGCGAAAATGACTTTCGATTCCTGCCTTGTTGAAATCTGGGGACATGATGAGCTTCATGGCAGATGTCCTGGGCTACACTGCTGAGGCACGCTCTGTTGCCAGGTCAAACCCATGCTTTCTGATAATGCTATTTTATATTTTCAATCACTTTTTACAGTCTTAAAAATCTTTTTCTTCTGTTGTCACACAGTCACAGCATGAAGTTAGTGGAGAAGAGATGAATATATCTTCAAAAAATTGTAAAAGCGTTCTGAGGTTCAAAGAGGTTAAGAGACTTTCTGAAGACTTTGTATGTAGTAAATGGAAGTACTAGAACACTACAGTCAGCTGTTAATGTCAGCAGTTCCGCATAACAAATATCCCACCATCTTAGCAACTACAGGAAAAGGAAGGAGAGTTGTCCCTTGGTACCCAAGGGGCATTAGTTTTAGAATACCCTTTCAATATTAACAAAAAGCACAGATGATCAAGTCCCTCTAAAAGATGCTATAGTGTTTGCATATAACCTATACAGTCCTCCTGTAAACTGAAATTTCTGGATTACTTAGAGCCTTTACCATAATCTGAATGCTATGGAGAGAGTTGTTATAGTTTATGGAATAACATAAGGGAAAAAAACATATTTTCAGTGCAGATAATTTTTCCCAAATACTTTAAAAAATAATATTTTTGTTTATTCTTGGAAAATTTTATACATGTATACAGTGTATCTTGATTATATTCACCCCATCTGCTCCCTCTAACTTTCCCAGAACTCCCCCAATACATCTCTCTCCCAACTCTAATTAATTTATAGCCGACTGAGTCCCATTAGTGCTGCCCATATGGGTGTAGGGTCATCATGGGCAACCTACTTAAATTGTTATTACACTTTAAATTATTTATTTTATGTGCATTTATGTGTGGGTTTTCACATGCCATGGCACACATATGGAGGCCAGGGGTTCTCTCCTTCCTGTGGGTCAGCAATTAAACACATGTAATCAGGCCTTACAGCAGGCACCCCAACTGCTGAGCTGTCCCACTGGCCCACAACCTTCTCTTGGTTGAAGGCTGGATGCTTCTGAAGGTGAAGAATTCGAAGAGAGGCAGGGCCTTCTGTAGTTTGCATCCTCCTGTGAGTTGGAGGACTGGAATTACTTGGGATGATTTCAGACAGGCCAGTATAGCCAGGCATCGGGGTCAGGGCAAGAGTGACACCAGCTAACATCAGCAAGGAAGAGCTGGGGCCACAGCCGACCCACCACAGTAAAGGAAATTGATGTCTATTGCAATGAGAAGGCATGAGAGGACTTTCTGTAGGAGAGACATGATCTGATTTGTGTTTTAAGAGCTTATTTGGGTTGTGTGCTCAGCCCTGAATTCCTGTGATTGTTTATAAAAGAGATCCTATAAATGTTTTATTTAGTTAATAATGAGTTTGGGCCCAATGATGAGCAGCACAGTGGGAGTCCTAGTCCATCAGGGCAGTGCTGAGCCAAGTGCCTCTCAGAGTGAGATTCACTAGTTCATTGATTAAATCACAGAATGATTCTACTCACTGGGAAAATACTTGCTGAGTACTTCCTTTTCGAATGGCAGTGGGAAGGACTGGGAAAGACAGACTGCATATTCCCTGGAGCCATCATATGAACCCTGGTCTCAATCTGTAACACAAATCCTATTTGGTCTTAAGAATAAAACCCAGAGCCAGAAAGCGAGGTAAATGCTGAAAGATCAGTAAAGGAGCCAGCCACTAGAGAGACTTCTTACCTCTACCGAATCCTCAAGCCTGAAAGGGGGCAGTATCCTGAGTCCATGAATCCTCAGACTGAATGCAATGAGTGCCCAGGCTCCTTGGTCTTTGTTTTCGGGTGTAATCACCAGGAAAGAAGGGAGCAATGGTTAGAGACAGCCATCTTCCATGAGTTTCCTGAGCTCCATTGTGTAGAAGAGAAAACTGAGGTGTGGAGGACTTGGCTGACTTGTTTAGCCAGGTAGACCAGACACCATGCTTCATTCCCACACTCACCTAAAATACAGAGTTTGGAAAAGAAAACTAATGATGCTTATTTTGAATTAAAAAATACCCTTTTCACAATTAAAAACCAACCACATAAAGTGAATTTACAATGAAAATTAACTGTTCACGTGGAAAGGTTCCCCTTCAGGAGTAAGAATCATGGCTCCTAATTATATAGTAGTCAGTATTTATGGAATCTTTGCAGAACTGTGTTATAAATAGGTCAGAACAGGGCTCGCATTCCCTGTGTGTTTATTTGCCTGGTGTGCCTGTTGGCATTTGGCCCTGATCTTGTTCAGCCTTGAACTCTAGTTATGTTCTCTTATGCAAATGAATCATCTCATCAGGCTGCAGGCGGATATTTTGTTTATTGTTCTCTTCCTCTCTGTCCCGTGTCTGAGGCAGTGCTGGGTGCAGGGCCCTGGCTAATAGATCATTTGTTCTTCTCTCTCTTCTCTGTCCAGACCTCTCCCCTGTCTCCTCCCTCCCTCACCCCTCCCCACCCTTCCTCCTTGTCTGCCCCTCTTCTCCCCCTCTCTTTTCCCACACGTTCTTTTTTTCCTTATCTTCTTTCCCTCCGCAAACATCTCTACAAAGTGCTTAATGCTTTTTGTCAGAGATTCAGTGACAAGTCCTGCTGAGACACTAGGTAGGTAAGAGCACATGGTATACAAGTATGAGGACCTGAGTTCAAATCCTCAATACCCACAGAAAATGCTGGGCATGGCTGTGTGTGTGCCTGTAATCCCTGCACTGTGGGAGGCCCAGTCAGGCACACCAGTGGGGCTTGCAGACTGCCAGCCCACCTCCAGGTCCAATAAGAGACTCTGTCTCATGGAAATAAGGCAGGGAATTATGGAGCAGGACACCTGGCATTCTTCCCTGGCCTTCATGTGTGTCATGAGAACATGCACACACCCTGGCCCCTGCAAAGATTCAGTGATGACTTAAATGGAGCATGGTTACCATTAATAGTTCCCATCTATGATCATTTTGAATGCCCCTTAGTCTGATACCGATTGTGTGAGTGTGTGTGTGTGTGTTTGTTCACGTATGTGTAGGTATGTATGCAGATGTCCATATATTGAACAAGTGGCTTTAAGTAGTAGGCTCCTATATACATCTTGTCAAAACCATGACGCCAGTAACAGTATGCCATCAATGTCTTCGGATGGTTGTCTAGAAAGCTGTCTTAGCTGGAGGCTGAGGCTGACTTTATTGAGCACATGCTGTATGCAGGGTGCCAGCCATGCTCCCACACTGAGCATTTGTTCTCACAACAGCTTGTCCACATCACGCTATGAGCAAGACAGTGGAGGCCAGGCAGGGGAGATGAACTCTTCAAGGTCACCTTTGGAGGACTCCTGTGGAAAGCTATTTATTAATATGAATGTTATTGTGTGTGTCTGTGGGTACAGCAGAATGACCAAAAACAGGGTTGAGGAGTTATGGGGGTGTCCTGGGAATAAATCCCTGAAGGCTAAACAAGCAGGTGAAGAGAGAAGGAAGCTGAAGAAGGGGGTGAGTGGAGACCTCACAGACTTGAGAATTCTAATGAGCAGAGTCCCACCCTCCTGCCTGAGAGCTACCTGGGAACCACCCCCGAAAGCACAGGAGTGCACAGCACTAGAAGTTTCCCTTCCGTTGCTGCTCTCCGGTGAGCCGCGTGTGCCTCACAGGTTCAGGCTTCAGCTGAGCTTGACTGCTTGGGTCAGCTGTGACTGCATGCACTTGCCCAAGCTAGCCTTTCTTGGCCAGCAAGTTCCATCTTCCAGCAAGGCTAAGACAGAACACCAAGAGGCCAGAGCCTTGGCCTGGGAAGAGTAATTAAAATAGGATCAGTGTGGTCTGTCCTGTAGTGAGGTTAGTGCAAAGCTCCCAGCGTGGAGGCCTCTGGCTGTGGCTGGACTTGTTTCCTGAGGCCTGGCACTCTGCCTGTCTTGCCTACATAGGCCAGGCTCTCTCTAGGCAGATGGAGGGCAGTGCTATCCATCACTTGACTGTGGTGTGCTGGGGTCATACTGTTGTCATTTCATACACAAGGACATCAGTTTTCAAGGCAACATCCCTAGAAGACAGGTAGGGAAAAATGAGGCTCAAAGAGGCCCCATGAATAGTCAGACAGAGTAAAGCTCCTCCCCAGGTCTGTGGTCTCTGCTCCTCTGAGTTTTCTGAGGTTACTTGCTGTGGTAGTTTAAAAGAAAATGGTCCCCAAAGGGAGTGGTACTATTAGGGGGTGTGGCTTTATTGCAATAGGTATGGTCTTGTTGGAGGAATTACATCACTGTGGAGGCAGACTTTGAGGTCTTATGTATGTTCAAGCCACAGCCAGTGAGACAGACTAACTCTCAGCTCCTTCTCTAGCATTGTGTCTGCCTGCATGCTGCCCTGCTTCCCACCATGATGATAATGGACTAAACCTCTGAACTATAAGCAAGACACCACAATTTAATGTTTTCCTTTATAAGAGTTGCCATGGTTGTGGTCATGGTGTCTCTTCACAGAAATAGAAACACTAACTAAGATAGAAGTTGGTACAAGGAACTGGGGTATTGCTGTGATAGTTCTGACCATGCTTTTGTTTGAAGGAATATGGATGTTAGGACTGTGGATTAGAAAGGCAGTTGAATGCTTTAAGTGCTGCTTAATGGACCATACTAGTAGGAGCATGGAAGACAGTGGTGCTGAGGGTGATTTGGACTGTGGGTGCCTGGATTAAAAGATTTCAGAGCAGAAGAATGTTAGTATGTGGCCTAGAGACTGGTCTTGTGATATTTTGTTGAAGAAAGTGGCTACCTTTCGTCCTTGTCTGAAAAGTCTGCCTGAGGCTAAAGTGAAGAGTTTGAATTAATTCCATTGGCAGAGGAAATCTCAAAACAGCCCACTATAGACTCTGTTGTGTGAATATTAGTGGTCACTCTAAGGAAGATTTCTAATGAAAAGGAGCAAGCTGAGCACAGTAAATTACAAAATGTACAATTCGAGGAGAAAAGGGCCACCAGGAAGTGGAATGGAGCTAAGTCCTGTGTTCAAGGAAATAAACAGATTAGGAAATGGAATAATGGGAGTCGTGACCTCAGGGCTCCCACCCGGCTAAGTTTCCAACTTGTGAAAAGGAATTAAAGAAAAGCTTAGAGCTGGGTGTGGTTATGCACGCCTTTAATCCCAGCACTGGGAAGGCAGAGGCTGGAGGATCTCTGAGTTTGAGGCCAGCCTGGTCTACAGAGCTAGTTCCATAATAGTCAAGCTTGGGCAGTGAAGGAAACCATCAAAAACAGAAAGTTGATGAAGATATAATTGAATGAGGGGACCATGTTCCAGCCCCTGTAAGCAGTAGAACTTGGTAGCTTCAGCCACTGGTTCTGGAGTTAAGGATAGAAGAAAGGGGCTATGGAATTTGCTTCTGCAAATAAGGAAAGCCACTGAGGTCAGGCAGGTGTCAGGGGTGTCCCTAAATGGAGGCTCAGAGAGGCCATTGTATGAAGCTGTGAAAGTGAAGTCTGGATTGCCTTGGAGACCCCAAGATGCTGGAGATGCCAGAGTTGTTGGGTAGCTGCCAAGGAGAGCTGCTAACAGAGAGTGTAACCGGCCCAAGAGAAAGAAGTGTGTTGTAGTCAACAAAGCCGAAAGGAGTTAGAGATCTGGAGAGAGTTTTGACATCAGACATGGAGATGCAGAGTTTGGAGTTTGTCAAGCTGGTTTTCAGTCTTGCTTTGGTCCAGTATTTCCTCACCATCCTCCCTTTCCTCCCTTTTGGAATGGTAATGTGTATCCTGTGCCATTATATATTGGAAATATGTGATCTGCGTTTTGATTTTGATTTTATAGGTGATTACAGTTAGGAGATCACATGACTCTCAAAAGAGACTATGGACTTTAGACTTTTAAATAAGCTCGAGACTGCTGTAGACTGTGAGGACTTTGAAGTTGGATGATTGCATTTTTGCATTATATGGCTAAAAGTCTATGGTGACCAGGGACTGGAGTGTGGTGGTTTGAAAGACAATGGCCTCCAAAGGGAGTGGCACTATTAGGAGGTGTGGCCTTGTTGGAGTAGGTGTGGTCCTGTTGGAGGAAGTGTGTCACTATGGAAGCAGGCTTTGAGATCTCTTGTATGTTCAAGCCATGCCCAGTGAGACAAGTAACTTCCTGTTGCCTGTGAGTCCAGATGTAAGGACTCGCAGCTCCTTCTCTAGCACCATGTCTACCTGCACTCCACCATGAACTGTCTGTCTACCCCTACAGTGACACACACCCTCAAACAAAGCTATAACCTGCTCCAACAAGACCATACCTCCTAATAGTGCAATTCTTTATGGGGCCATTTTCTTCTCAAACCACTGCAAGAACTGTGAGGCATACATTTCTGTTGTTTAAGTTACCACCTTATTGTATTTTGCTAAAGCACTCCTAGGTGGCTAAGACAATAGCCATGTGCTGAATTACTACTTGGAGAAAATATTTCTTCCAGCAGGGCTTGACTGGTGCCCATTTGACCATGTTGGGCCATCTGGCTTCTTCATCCAGGGTCTGGTCTCTTTAATCTCTTACAGTCTAGCACATTCCCTCCACAAGGGTGCTAGGAGAGGACTACAGGGAGCACGGTTCCTATGGCTCCCTTCTAATCTTTTTCTGTATGCTACTTGAGGCAACCCCCTCCCCACACTAAACCCCTTTCTTCATGGGTCATACCATTGTGCCAGTTTTTGCTGCAATTAGAAGCTAGTGGCAGCCATGGGTTGGGTACCACACATGCCATGTCTTCTCAATTGTCAAATGATCATGTGTTTGTGAGTGAGGTCATGTGACCTGTAAGGAATGTGGAACATATCATTTTAGGACCCAGTATCAGGACAGAGGGATATGAAATATAAAAGAAAAGCAAAACCAAACCAAACCAAAACTTTTCCAATGAAAGCTAGATTTCAGAGGTCAGAGGTGTAGACTTCCTTGACCTTGCAGCAGGGATGTGCCTTTGGCCTTGCACTGGTGACTGTGAGTCACTGTGACAGACACCTTATGGGTGTCATTTGGATCATGGCTTCAGAGATAGGTTCAGTCCACCATGTCAGGAAGGGTGTGGCCATGGTGGAGTGAAATGCATCTGTTTGTTCACATCATAGCTCACTGACGAGCAAAGAA
>CABHPH010109895.1:16170-41372 GCA_902168325.1 Peromyscus nudipes | reverse complement strand
AAAAAAAATAAATAAAATAAACTTCCATAATGTAATTTTACAATATTCTTTTTAATATAATTTCACCTAATCACTATAAATAGAAAGGTCAAAATCCCATTTGATGCATTGTTTTTGACAATTCCTGATGGATGAATGTATATATTGTTTTTAACACTTAACTATTTAAGCAATATGATGCTTGTGAATTTTACCAGCAGCAAACAGTTTAAAACAATTTACCTATAAATACATATCTTTCTCATTATTTTGATTATTATATTGAAGCCCCCACCATTAACAACCAATATAACCCAGTGTTGTACATGGGGATTATATTTACTAAAACTTCTGCAAATAACAAAAAATCCAAACCAACTCCTACATCAGTAGGTAAACTATAATTTGACTCATTATTTAGCTATTTTTTTCTTTTTTGGTTGTTTGTCTGTTATTCTTCCCCTGAATTTTTCTCACTTACTTCCAATGGTTAATAACAAGTATGCATACTACATACTTTTCTAGTGTTGTATTTGTTTTTCATATTAAGAGCTATTTATGAATGAATGTCAGCATGGTATGTTACAAGCTTCAAAGCATTTGCCAATAGCTATACTTTATGAGTATCAGAAAATCCATATGATGCAGTCAGTTTATCACATGTCCCTGCAGTCTTTGCCTTCCCCCTCATGCCAGCAGCGTGCATCCACCCACAGTTCACTTCACTGATTCTTGGTTCCCATTCTTGACATCTGAATGTTTAATTCATCTGGATTTTATTAGTCTACATGCTGTGAGGTAGGGATTTAGCTTGTCTTCCTTTTCCACATGGATAGCCAATTGGCCCAGCTCAGTATGTTAAATAATTCATCCTTTTTCCTCATGATAAAAAATGTCATCTTTATCCAGCTGACTTCAAACATATGCACAATATATATTTGGCCTGTCCATGGACTTCCTTCCCGGTGCCATTTTTTGGTCTGTGTCATCCTGCAAACACGTCTGACATCTTAACCACGGGGTAACTTGGAAGATGGATGGAGTGGGGGAGTGGGCAAAGCAGTAGGCTGGAAATGGATGGCATGACAGAAACCCACACAAAGAAGGACAGAAATCACAATCTCCTTAAATGAATGTTCCCTTTTCCCCAGAGGACCCGAAACAAGAAAACCCCACAGGAATGGTAATGGGTATGAGAGACAAAGTTTTCAAGAGTGTCTCCCCCTTCGTTTCCCACCACTTCTCTAGCTGGTGACAGCATGTGGTGTCTTTGCATTCTCAGTCCGTAGTTTGACCAGCACACAGTAAGGAGATAATCAAGATTGCCAAGCTCTGTGGAGAAACAAGACTCTGGAAGGCCTGATCCAGAGTTAAGAAAGGGTGCTTGTCAGTTTCAAGAGCAGACTCTTTGCCGTCAGACAACTCTCTGTTTCTTTGGTTGTTCAGACAACAAGGTCAAAGGCTTTCTTAATTACGCATCTAAGTGGCAAATATGTGACACAATTTTGCATGGAAAAGTCGCAAACACACATGCACTTCTAATTTTAAATTTAATGTAAATTTCTGCTAAGAATATTTGATGACACATGAAATGTTGGTGAGTTAAAGAATTATGAGAATACTTTATTTCTGTGCAATAAATATTCTCATTTGAACCTTAAATTATTTTACAATGCACATAAAAATGATTACCTTCATTCTTTATGGCTGTGCTAGCCAGCACAAATGTTTCACAGGGGTTTAAATATGACATGTCCCCAGGTATACCATCTATTCTACATATCAAGAGACTAACAAGACATGGTTGCCCACAAAGTTAAGGTCTGTGTAGCTCCTGATATGCATTCCTTAAATATTTGTTCTACGAAAATATCGTCTTACCAGGCTTAGCTGGAAAGAATGGAGTCACACAAGAACAGAACTCCAGTTTAAGGAAAACAAAAGAAACACAAGTGATATACATTTTTACAGTATCATAATGAGTGTTGGTGTGTCTCAGCACCATCTGTTTAGGTAATTAAGCACAAATATTGAAATGCCAGGATACCTCTCAGCAAGAAACAAAGTTGAATCTGTAGAGGATTCATGAAAATATGTTGAGACCTTACTCAAACTCCCCAAAGTATATTCACAGATAAAGACTGTTTGCTTCGTTTTTTTCTTTAATTGTTTGCTTATCACAGGGATTACAAAAAAAATCTTGGCTTTTTGCCAAAGTCTATATAAACTTACCCAGAGAGGAAGGAGAGACTGAACAACAGGGAATAGGTAGTGCTGTTGGTAAGGTGGGAAAATCATCACAGGTATCTGCAGAAGAGACAGAGAAGAGGTAAGGTTCAGGAAAACCTTAAAAGACTGCATGTGAGGTGAGCTCATTCCTCTGGAGTAACTTCCTTGTGTGGACCTACAGGCCTTTTGCTGTCCTCTTACAGTGGACTGCAGTACTTAGCAATCAAAGAGAGTTAATGTCAAGTTACCTAAGTGCACTCTTCTCCCTTATTTTTCGTTGTTTAGTTATGTTTGCTTTCTCCTTTAGAAATCTTTTCTTTCTCTGCTCAAAACAATTGTTTTCCTTTTTCTAATAGTCTTTAAACAAGAATGTCATTTCACTTGATACTCAATACCTGTTTGACTTTCAGCATATTTGATATGTACCACACAAAAAGTAAGATGTTTTAAATCACAATGCTTAGGTGAGGGAAAATGACTAGCAAGTCTCTGAACTCTCCCCACATATGATGAATGAGTTTCTCAAATTTTACTATATTCCATCCTGTGATTGGAACAAACACATGAGAATAAAACTCTTTTCTTAGTATTTAGATCTGACAGCTCAAATACTATAGAATTACAGACACATGTTGCTTGTCTGCTGTTTTATGCCCCATGACTTAAGGAAGTAACCATATCTTTGCAATGAACACACAAGCAAAAGCACTTTATGTTTCCTTGGTGGCTGTCTGCTAAGAAGGGAGATGCAGATGTTCCAGGATCTCATTGTTTCAAGTGTGAACAGGGAAGCATCCACGTTAACACTCATGGAAAGTTCTTCAGGAGAGGTTGGTGAGCTATACCTTTGACCAGCTCATCCCAAACTGCTTTCCATAACATTTCCAAGTGAAGACAGAGGATTCTGGGTCAGTCTGTGAAAATGTGTGAAGAAGAACCAGATGGGGAGAAGAATATGAGAGGGACCTTGGAGAGGTGAGGTCTGGGCACCAGTCAGACCCATCAGGAATATATCTGTGGTGTATTTCAGCCTTGTTTAAAACTCCTTTGATGGAGTGCTAGATATGACCCTTGCCCAATTAAACCCACATTCCTGGGAAGAAATGTTTTCCATGAAGCTTCAATGTTCAATGCTGTTTCAATTTTTCTAGGAAAAAAAAGAGGTTTCAAAAGACAGGAGACTGAGAGAAGTGGGAAGGAGGGAAGGAGGGAGGGAGGGAGTGTGAGGGCAAGATCAAGAATATCAGAGTGCCAGGAATAAGACGAATCAACCATTAGAAGATTACAATAAATATCATGACAGACGTGATATGAACATTAAGATAAGAACATAGTGACCCCAGAAGGTCTGTGGAAAGAAGTTTTTGCTACTCAATATTGGTTGCACCGTAGTGATTGGAAAATATGTTTAATGAATTTATAATTAAAATGTGTGAATTTACTTTCTATTGCTAAGTAATCTATGAATACAGATGTGTGGATCATAAAAGTGCAACCAAATAAGTTTCAGAGTGTTTCAATGAATTTGAGACTAGCTTTTGTCACATTGTATCTGTAATAGGAAGACAGTAATAGAGAAGATTTCTGCTCTTGGCCAAGATGTATTTTCCCACTTAGGAATACACACATAGCAATATAATATTTTATATATATATATATATATATATATATATGTGTGTGTGTGTGTGTGTGTGTGTGTGTGTGTGTATGTAAATCTATTATTATTAAGAAGCTAGGAGACTGACAGTGTGGCTGAATGGCAGAATAATTTGCCTCTGTAAATTATAGTCTTGACTTAAATCTCAATGCCAAAACTAAAAGGAAAGAAAAAGTTAAAACAATGAAAAACAATATAGACATCTGACCTAGACACTGGTCCCTAATACATAAGAAACAATAAGCCCTCAGGTGGACATAACTTTATCCCTAGTAAGCTTCCTGGTAAAGCAGATAAAGGGGAGAATGAAGGGTGGACCACTGGGTTTCCAGTGCTGGAGACTGAGTTGGGACTGTAGAGATCCCTGGTGGACAGGCGAACAGGAAAGAGCACCAAAGAAGAGTACACCACAAAGATAAAGCTCAGGTCAGAACGTCTGAAAGAAGAGATCCAAGAAGCTGTGTGTCACAAGAGAGGAGAGCCACATGTTGGAACTGCAGTGAGCTGTTCCTAACACTTCAGCAACTGAAAGTGACAAACATATCCAAAGGAAAATTAGTATTTTACAAAATGAATTTTAAAATTACTCATAGGATTACCAGAATCAAAAAATTTCAACCAAACAAATGAAATGTGTATGCAAATAAGAAGGCAAACTTAACCAATGTCAAGGAGCACAGTTACTTACCACAGAAGCAAGAAGAAACAATGCATAAGGCAGAACTAATAAGAAAGGAGGAAAGCGTGTTTTACCATCACATTGTTGTGTTTAAAGGCACTAAGGAGCGAAGCACCACGTTAACAGAGGACAAAGGTGAAAACACAAACAAACCGTCAGGAAAAACCACTGAGCACTAATTAACCTAAACAAGTAAATTACAAGTTGGACAAAAAAACATATTCTTAATCACACTGAAAACACTAATTTTTGAATAAAAATACAAATAATTTAAGGATTAAAGGAAATGATTAAAAATTTACATCCAAAGAATTGTATAAACTACCATAGAAATATTTACACCCCCCTATGTTTATCACTGATTTATTCATGATAGGAAAGAATTGGAATTAACCTAGTTGTCTGCCAACATATGAATGGATAATGAAAATTTGAATACTATTTGGAGTGAACGAAAAATGTAATCACAAGCTTTGGAAGAAAATGGATACATTTAGAATATATAATATTAAAAGAGATCATACAATCTTAGATAGAGGTAAACTGCATGTTCTCCCTTCTATGTGGTAATATTTGTTTATATACAAATAAACGTACATGCTGCTATATTCTAACATGAAGAATGAAGAACAAGTAGGGATATACATATTAGGGGATGAGCAGGACAGAACAAATGTATAAATACAAGTTATGAAAGACAATACAAATCTAGTTTTAACTCTGTCATAGAATTTTTGTTTTTAGTGATCTATAAGTACATAAAATACATTGCACAATGAAAAGTAAAATCCAATGCAAGACTACAAAGATTCCATTCTAACTTATAGAATTCCACTGAAATGGAATTTAGGGTCTGGATAATTTTGACATGTGATTTTTTTTTCTTGAAATGCATAGATGTTTTATAATAAAGTTTGTAAAATTAAAAATAAGCGGAAAAAGACAAATCTAAACAAATGAGAAAGATTAGATAGAAGAAAGATGAATGGAGATAGTAGATGGTATATAGAAGATACATGGTAGCTAAGAGATTGGTAGATTGATGATTAGGTAGGTAGAAACTGCAGATTCAAGCACCTCACTAGATTCCAAGAATAAACACTTTCACAAAGTGAACCATAGCACAACATATCAAATTACCTGAAGTCTTATGAAGGAGAAAATATTAATAGCAGCCTGGTTTGTCTGGCAAAGGATAGTAAAAGGAGTGTCTTAACTATTGGCATCATTGTTATAACAAAATACACAATAAAAGCAACATCTGGGGGGCATAATTTTGCCTCATCATACCACGGTGCTTTCCATTATGACAGAGACATCATAGCAGCATAAGCTTGGGGAGGCAGCTGGCCATATTGCATCAGCAGTCAAGATACATAGGGAGATGAACCCTTGTGCTCAGTTCACATGTGTTTTTTTTTTAAAGTCAGTCTTGTATCCCAGCCCACAAAATGATGCTGCCACCTCATGCAAAGCAAGTCTCCCCACTTAAACAGATCTAGTCTAGATTATTCCTCACAAGCATGCCTACAGGTGATTCCCCTACTTGATCCTACATCCCAAGATGACAATCAGTATTAATAACTACAAAAAACTTAGAGAAATTACTAAGTCATGCAACAAACGCAGGGAATAGTGTGGGCATAACTGCGCACCACACCTTCCTTCTGCCCAGCCTTGGCTCTGAAAGGCAACATTCACTGCAGTGTTGATGCTGGGTCTTCTGCCCCTGTGTTACAGCTGAAAAAATAAAATTCTGATGATAATTATATGCACACTAGCAAACAGTTTCAAGTAATAAGACCAGTAGACTTAAACTCTGAATATAATATTATTACTGTTAATAAATTATTGCCATTAAAATAAGAACTCAACAAATTATCAGAATAACAAGCAATCATCTAATGTCTTTGATTCTGCCTATAGATACAAATTTTCACCTGTATTTTTTTCTTTTACGTTTTGCCCCTTCAGCTGTCAGAATCAAAGTTACCAGGTGATTCAAGGCTTAATTTTCCTCAATGACCTCATTTTCAAAGACTTCATCAAAGTACAATATTCTTAGCAATGGTACATTTTCTGCTTCTAGCAAAGTTTGAGAGAAAGAAAAAGCAGATAAAATATGAGAATCAAATTGATATAGAAATTCAATGTATATTAAATGAAACTCCTGGCAGTTCTTTCATAAAAACTTGTTGAGCTCACTCTAAAATGTGTAGAAATAAAAAGTTTGTAGAGTAGGTCAGATAACTGAATAAAAATTGTATTGGAGAACAAAAGCAGACTAATCTGTAAACCTATTATGAAATGATTATGATCTAGACAGTGTAGTTATGGGTTAATGGCATAATTACCTAGATCAGTAGAAAGAAATAAGCTGTTTAAATACAGACCTACATGTACATGAACTGATTTTTCAACAAAGATGCAAAGTGGGGAAATGATACACTTAAATTCAATCATAAGTATGTGGGCTAGGGCTACAGGTCAGTAGGTAGAATGTGTGCACAGCATGTGTGAAGCCCTGGGTTCAGTACCAGACCACATAAAGAATTCATTGGAGTGCATGTGTGTAATCTCAGCAAGTGACAGCAAGAAAATGAGAACTCTAACCCATGCTTGGATACACAGGGAGTGCCATAGCAGCCTAGCATACATGGGACCCTGCCAAAAAGTGAATGAATGAATGAATGATGCTTGAATGATTAACTATATGTTATATTACTGTATATGTTTATATGACAAAATAAAGTTACAGAGCAAAAGGCAACTTTCGCGACTCAAAGTGGATGGTGGCTTCAATTATAATAATAAAACATCTGGAAGAAAAGCATCTGTGACCTTGGATTGTGCAAATTTTTGGTATATACTTTTTTCAAGTAATGATGCATTTAAACGCTTCAAAAATTAAAGCTTTTAATTTCTAGTAGACATCTAGTAAATAGGATGTAGAATAAAGCCATAGGTTTGTCATTCAAAGATGGTGTAACTGATATCTACATAGATATCAATGTCCAATTGCTTGTATTCATATAATGTTGACTTAAACTGTGCATGTCATTGAATATATTGGAATAGCTCTCTGGAATATATCAATATGGTGATAGAATGTTTTGACTGCAAAGAAAAAGAAGGAACTAACACATCTAACAGAATGGATGGATCTCAAAGGATTTTATCTACATGAAATACAATGGGCTTCTCATCTGTCCTCATAAAAAAACCCATGTAGTCTAATTTCAGTATTGAATTTTCCAGAAGTTTCAAAATAATCTCTAGCAGTTGACAAGACCAGCATTTCATGGAAGAAGAAGAAGGAGCTATCTTTGGGAAAGACAGTAAGACTGAAATTTTAACAAAGAACCTAAGAAATTTCCTTGAGATTGTGGACCACAGTCTTAAATGGGGCAATGGTCCCAATAGTTTATACCTCTAAACACATTTCACATTGAGCATTTTCATACGTTCAGTTTATTGTTTGCTAGGGATGTCTCATTTTTCTAAATCAGAGAGAAGGACTAAGAGCTTCAGAATTTCGGTCATCATCAATACCCTTTTCTCCACCTCTCCTCCATCTAGGGTGGTATCCTTAGCTTCTGGTCAGGCTGCTGATGCACTCAGTAATATACCTTACATATGGGGGGCAGGAGCACAGCATGTGGAATCACCTATGTTTACTGACATCTGCATCTGAACATTAAGTTAAACTCCTAAAATTCACAGAGGAAATATGGTACCTATTGGATATGAGTGCCCGTCAATGACTGACGACTGAGGGAATAAACAGTGATCCTTGCTGAAGTACAGATGTTGTCAGAAGTCTAACCACTCTTCCCTCCATGCTGGTGGCAGTCTGAGACTGACTGATGTTTGTCTTTGCTAACTGAGGAGGAAAGAGCAGGGGCAAGTACTCTCACAAATATTTAGATTCTGTGTGCAAATACCAAGGGCCAGAAGAACTCTTTAGACCAGCAAAAGGGAACTTCACTAAAACACCAGGAGGTGATTAGGAAGGTAAACATTTCAACAAGATGCAAAGACATATTCCAGAAGGATGAGCTCCTAAGGTCAAGAGAAGAAAACTTTGGTTTGTTTATTTTAGCTAACATGGATGCCAGTTTTTTAAAGTGCTTTCTAAAGCAAGTCATTATGCCTAGCAACCAGCTTGAATAATCAATAAACTTTATGTGAGAATGTTTTTTTTAATTTAAAACAATATGATTTTCAATGTCTATGTGAATGAATTTAGATTATGGCTCAGCTTATATTAAAAAAAAGAACATATACAACTTCAGTCCTTATATTTTCTCAACTAACAACTCAAGATTTTATAAGTTCTTGGTTACCAAATGCTTATTTTTAAACATATTGCCATATGGAATTAGTCTGATCCCCACTTCAACACAAATGCATGGTTACAACATGTTCAAATAACCAACTGATATTATACTCTGAACTGTAAGTTAACACCTAGAATTGCATGTATACAATATCAATAAGGCTACACAATGACATTATATTTAAATTATAAGTTAATATAGCATTTCCAGGATAATTTGTTGAAAACATACCATTGAGTTTATTTATTTTGAATAAAGAAATTCCAAAAATAAAAATAAACTCTTTGAGGCACTGATTTGGGGCTTCCTTGTACTGGAGAGATATCACTAACATTCTTAATTGCCTATGCTTAGCAGTTTTCACTTTGTATTCTGTATAAAGTCACCTCAGTTTCTGAGATGGGGAGACTTAAATGCACTATAATGCAGGTCTCCTTGACTAAGGAAAAACTGTGGTTTCATCTTACTACTCCTGAATCTGAACTGCCAAGAGGTATTCTATTGTTACCCCTGGTCTCCCTTTCCCTGAACTTCTTTGAACTTAAACACCTGTCAATATTATTTTCTCTGCAGTAGCAGATTGAACTAGCATAATCGAGAAGTTAATGGGAGTAGACTTCAACTAGAAAAGTTTATGGTGTGGTGGATAAATTCTGTAGCCCAAATGCCAGAGCTGAAGGTGTCAGGAAGATTTCTAAGTTGCTTCTCCCTCTGTCAGCCCTCTCCATGTCTCTACAACTCTATATAGTGTATTTCTGTGTCTAAATTTACTCTTGTGAAAATTTCACCTTAATTACCTCTTTAAATATTCTTTTTGTAAACAAAATAACCTTCTTAGGTTCTGGGTATTTGAAATTCATCATTGAAATATGGGGGTTCACAATTCAGTCTTAATGTTGCTAAGGATCAAGATTCAGAACTGATGTGTCAATTTTCAGTGACCTATTTTTTTTCCTTTCTGAAATTTCATGTGAGAATGTGTTTTTCTTTACTCCACTAAAGCATTCATTCAGAAATCTTGACCTTGTGTCTCCACAGAGAAGATCAATGTTTTATTTCATTCAGAGTCCATGACTTCAAGACACTGAATTCACTGCAGATAGTTTATCAAAATGGAACCTTTTAAGGGACACTAAAAAACTCACAGAACCAATAAAATTATTAGTGAAGCTCATAGAAATGTAAGCATCCAGAAAGATCAACAGGTGTCATCACCGAGCAAACTAAAGGCAGAGCAATGTAGCTATGGACCCCACCCTAGATCTTTAAAACCTATTTCCATATAAAACACCCCAACCCACACTCTAAGAATTTAAGTTGATTATTGGAAAATTCATCTCATGTATGTTTGCCTGGAAGTATCTTCTGAGATATTATTAATGGACATTTCTCAGCCTAGATCCATATCCAAGTGTGATCATTTATCGACCTCATTTTGTTTGTATGTGTGTGAGTGTGTGTGTGTGTATTGTAGAAAACAACTGTGCAAGATGTCTTCTTCTTTAAGGTATTATATATACATTATAAAAACTCACCCCTTTCCAAGTTAACTTGGTCTATACAATGGACATCTAAATACAGCTTTGATCTGTGTGTACATAGCTATAATACTTACTGTGTGAAAGAATTATATGTAGCTAGAGTTTTCTCCTGCCTGGCCCATGATCAGGACAATCTTTCTCGCCCACCAGTCCCGCAGTCGCTCAGACCCAACCAAGTAAACACAGAGACTTATATTGCTTACAAACTGTATGGCTGCAGCAGGCTTCTTGTTATCTAGTTCTTATATCTTAAATTAACCTATTTCTATAAATCTAAACCTTGCCACATGGCTCGTGGCTTGCCGGTATCTTAACATCTGCTTCTCATCATGGCGGCTGGCAGCATCTCTCAAGCTTCCACTTCCCAAAATTCTCCCTGTTTGTCCCGCCTATCCCATACTTCCTTCCTGGCTACTGGCCAATCAGAGTTTTATTTATTCACAACATACAGGACATCCCACAGCACTTCCTTCTCCCATTTCTCAGGTAATATTATATCCTTCTGAGGTCTTTGATGTAGTTGAAGACTAGATAGTTATAATTTTCCTTAGTTATGATAAAAGATAAATTAGAAAGATAGATATAAGATAGATATGAAACCATAGACTCACAAATAAAGGAAGATAGGATATCTTCTTTAATTTTGCCAAATACAAATAGACTAGATATTATAAATAGACTAGATATTGTAACTGTAATTCTTCCTTGATAATTGTTTTGCTATATGTAAGTTTACTATGTGAAAGTTAAAAACTTCCTTTTTGAAAGAAAAGGAAAGGGGAAGTACTATGGATATCGCTCTGTATAAATGAACTGCTGAATGGCCAGTAGCCAGGCAGAAAGTATAGGTGGGACAAGCAGAGAAGAGAATTCTGGGAACAGGAAGGCTGAGTCAGGAGACTCTGCCAGCTGCCACCATGAGAAGCAACATGTCAGACACCGGTATGCCATGAGCCATGTGGCAAGGTCTAGATTTATAGAAATGGGTTAATTTAAGATAGAAGAACTAGATAACAAGAGGCCTGCCATGGCCATACAGTTTATAAGCAATATAAGTCTCTGTGTGTTTGCTTGGTTTGGTCTGAGTGGCTGCAGGACTGGTGGGTGAGAGAGATTTGTCCTGACTGTGGGCCGGGCAGGACCAGAAAAACTCCAGCTACAATTATAGCTGTGCCATGAATGCACAGCCAAAGGTTGTCCATGGGGATTGTCAGAAAAGGGGAAAATAACCATTGACATTGTATCTAAGGGACTGTAAACTAAGGAAGTAAAGAAAGTTGTCATTTACTGAGATGAAAAGATTGTAGCGTGAGCTTTCACGAGAGGACAATGCACACATGGAAACTATCTCAAGCTGTACAACACCCTTACAAGTCAGATAAAACGACTTTCCTGTAGCAGGTAAATACACACACACACACACACATACACACACACATACACACACACACATATATATATACATACACACACACACACATATATATACACACACACACACATATATATACACACACACACATATATATATACACACACACACATATATATATATACACACACACACATATATATACACACACACACACACATATATATACACACACACACACACATATATATATACACACACACACACATATATATATACACACACACACACACATATATATATACACACACACATATGTATATACACACACACACACACACACACACATATATATATATCTCCCCTTAGGTGCCCTCAACACTGACTTACCAGGGATGTCTTACGTGTCTTAGTGAAGCTGTTGAGACTGATTGAGCTTGTTTATAAGGCTCTGGGATATAAAAGTAAAACTATAAGTTGCGTTTCTACCACAGAGTGAGTCCTTAATCAAAAAATGTTATTGTAACACGAATCCTAAAAGGTCTTAATAATAATAAAACAAAAACAAAACAAAAAACCCACAGAGCTAGATATTAGGGTGAAAGCTGAAAGATCAGAGAAGCAGAACAAGGCACAGCCAACCTCATGTCGCCAGCTCCTCAGCCGATCCTGTTTCCATGAATTCTCAGACTGGAAACCTCTGCGTCCTCACTGCTGAGGGTCTCAGTTGAACTCTTTCCTCACTCTATACATACCGTTCTCAACCCAGTCATGTGACTTCGGGGATTAAAAGTGTGTGCCACCACATGCCTTTCCCAAGCAAAGGCATGAGATCTCAAGTGCTGGTATTAAAGGCGTGTGCCACCACTGCCCAACTCTGTTCCCAGTGTGGTCTTGATCTCACAGAGATCCAGATGCATCTCTTTCTCCCAAGTGATAGGATTAAGTGTGTGGGCCATCACTGTCTGGTCTCTATGTCTAATTTAGTGACTGACTTTGTTCTCTGATCCCCAGATAAGTTTTATTGGGGTACACATATATCAACACATGTTATATGTAAAATTTGTATAATATCTTGCACATTAATATGAACCTATAACTATACTTGCCTATTAATCACACTGTTTAATAGCAGTTATGCTGTGGAATAATTCTCTCATACACTGTAAAGATTTGTCACTCAATTTGGTTTAATACAACTCTGATTGGCCAGTAGCCAGGCAGGAAGTATAGGTGGGGTGACCAAACTAAGAATGCTGGGAAGAGGAAGAGCAGAGTCAAGAGTTGCAAGCCAGATGCAAAGGAAGAAGATGAGAATGCCATACTGAAAAAAGGTACCAAGCCATGTGGCTAAACATAGATAAGAATTATTAACTAATTAAGTGTAAGAGCTAGGTAGTAATAAGCCCGAGCTACCAGCCAAGCATTTATAATTAATATATGCCTCTATGTGGTAATTTGGCAAACAGCTGGTCAGTATTTGGGACTGACCAGGCATGGGACAAGCCTCTGGTTACAAGTTAAACTTTGTGAAACAAAAAAGCTTGCAACAAAATGATTGAAGTTGCCATTTTTGAAAAAAAAATATAGATAAGTTAAAATGAATATGATCTTATATGAAATGCAAACAAAATTTTAGATAAAAGTATACTTTGTAATAAAATTAAATTAGTTTTATGAAAATCATTAAGGTAAAATATGAATCGGTCAAATTAAAATAAAGAAGTCATAACTAAAGGACTTTTGGTCACCTTCCAAAAAGTGGAATTACTGACTGCTGTCAGTTGAGGCTTTTGTGTCTTAATAGTGTCAAACATATTTGCCTCTAAATTATTCAGTGCCAGTAGTCAATGTTCAGGGTACTCAGAACCTCTGTACTCTTTGTATTCATCTGGAATTTAAGCACTCCCTCTAAGCTCAATAACTCAGACCTTTCCTAGCTAAGAGAGGAAGAAAATTATGTCACAGCATCTGAAAAAGAACTAATGTATCTAGGAAGGGAAGAAGTCGGAAATTGTGAATACCATGGATTTTTAAGAACTACTTTGCAAATTATGGATAATAAGGCTAGTTATAGTTTAAAGCTTTAATTTGAAATGCTACTCCCTGTCTCTTAATATCCAATGCCTATGTTGAGAATGGAATGGAAATTGTGCTGTCTCACACTACTTTATTACAATGATTGTGCTGAAATCCTTTTCCTGGACCTATTAGGCTTCCATTTCTTAAAGGTCACCATTACTACTGGATAGCTGCTGGATTACTTTGATAGTTATTTGCTTTTCTTGCATCTCCAGTGCTGTCTGTGCATCTCAGGCAACAACCGTCTCTTTCATCGTTTTTCAAGGGGTGCCAATGAACAAGACATGTATCTGACCACAGCAGAAAACCACAACCAGTTAAGTGCAGTTGTAGAGTCCAATTCCAATGGATACATCTCTAAAACACCCTACACCTTAGGGTCAGGTAACATTGCAGAAGAGGGAATAAGGGATTTTCCTGTGAGATTGTGTCTCCTAGTAATGTCAAAAGTTACACCCAAAAAATTCTCACCAATATGACCATACAAGCATGAGCTGAACAAGGGTCATACCCTTAAAAATGACAAAATGGACATGGAAAAGCACACGGGGCCTCAACCCTATACAAAGTACAATAGGCAACTGAGGAAAGCTGGGAGCAAGAAATTTGACCCTCCCCAGGGAAGAGCATACCAAGTTGTTATCCAGTGCCAAACAGCCAGCTCTGAAAACATACAGCATTATATTAATTCATCAGGTTACATTTGGGAATATATATGCATATACAAATACATATATTCATGCTATAACAAGTGATGAAAATAGAGACCATGAATTTGAAAGGGTGGTAAGTAGGTAGACATAAGGGTTTAGAATGAGGAAAGGGAAGGAAAAAATGTTGTAATTAAAATACAATATCAAGCCAGGCGGTGGTGGCGCACGCCTTTAATCCCAGCACTCGGGAGGCAGAGGCAGGCGGATCTCTGTGAGTTCGAGGCCAGCCTGGGCTACCAAGTGAGTTCCAGGAAAGGCGCAAAGCTACAGAGAAACCCTGTCTCAAAAAACCAAAAAAAAAAAAAATTACAATATCAAAAATAAGCAACAATAACAAAAAGGAAGACACATCTCCCAAAGTGTCAGATTCAACCATTTTTTTAAAAGACCATTTTGAAGGATTTGTGGTAGCAAGCAGTGTTTTAATGAGGTTTCAGAGAAGATAATTGGTCTAGGGTCCATTTTTGTTATAGTCTAACAAATGATTTGGATGTATTCTACCTGTGTCCTAAAATTTTCAGTGAGGTTGAAACAAGAGAAATAAGCAAATTACATCAGTGTTAAGTTCAAGACAGCATAATGTTCAGACTGTTGCTGGATCATCCCTGGCTACTACTCCTCTGGTATATAGTAAGAATTCAAAGCAAGAAGAAGAGTAGCAGGTAAGATAATACATAGTTTAATGAAGAAAAGAACATGAAGATATTTTAGAGTAGAGGGAGAAACAGGAGTTGAGAATATTTCCCCATCATGATCTTGATGCCCCTAGCTCATAGAATCCCTCTTCATAACTGGGGTTATCAAAAAGGCCAGTACCATTAAAGGGAAGCCCTATCCTTTGCACTACAATGATAGAAATGATGTCTTCCAGGCAAGTCTAAATAAATACAATGAAGGCTCCAGGGTGTGAAGATGTACTAATATGAAAAGCTTTCCTTGAACATGAGATGTCTGAGAAGACAGACTCTCCCAGGTTATCTGCTCAAACAAGGGCTAAGGAAGCATTTTTCTGGTGTGAGTATTTACATACAATGACATTGTCAACGCCTTAAGCCACAAGGTACAAAAAAATACACTCTCATCTAAGGTTCTGGAGAAAAGTATATCAGGCCAGGCAATGTGTAGCAGGGCTACTATATATATATATATTCCCTTCAGGAAGGTCCATGAAGGGCTTGTGTGTTGATCTCTGAAGATGATGGCTAAATTCTAGTAAGAAGTTAAGGATGTGGGAGAAGCAGGAAAATTTGGGCATCTACTGAAGAAACAGCAGTCACTGAATGGCCTGGTACTACAGAGATGTCATGTGTATTTCAGGGGTCTGGGCTGTAAGGATATTGTGATGGTTTGAAAGAAAATGCCCCCCAAAGGGAGAGGCACTATTAGGAGGTGAGGCCTTGTTGGGGAAAGTGTGTTACTTGTGGGGTGTGGGGGGCAGGCTTTGAGGGTGCATATGCTCAGGATACTGCCCAGTCTGTCAGTTGACCTCCTGTTGCCTACAAGAGGTAGCACTCTCAGCTCTAGAATCATGTCTGCCTACATGCCCGCATGCTCCCTGACATAATGATAATGGAATGAACCTCTGAAACTGTAAGTGAGCCACCCCAATTAAATGTTAATCTTTATGAGAGTTGCTGTGGTCATGGTGTCTTTTCACAGCAATAAAAACCCCAACTAAGACAGATGCGTTGCACAAACCTGTTAGAGCACAGATGATGGACTCGTAAGACCTAGATATTGGGCATGGACATACAGATGTTTGACACTTTTCCTTAGGGGTTTCAGCCTTGATTTTGTGGGTTTCTCTTTGCTATTGTCCCCTTCTTTGGTTTGAGTAGGAATATTTTATTCTGTACCTATGCATATTGGAAGTTTACACCTTATTTTTCAAATTGAAACTGGCTTATAATTAATCTTTGCATTGAGTCTCAGAAAACACTTTTTGAACAATGTTGTAGCTCTGAAGACAGTGGAAACTTTTGAAATTGAACCAGGTGAATTTTGCATTGTGAGATGCTAATAGGTCTACGTGGGCTAGAAGAAGAATTATTTTATAGTTTGAATGTGAAATTTCTTCCAAAGGTTCACATGTTTCATCACTTGTTTCCCAGATGGAGCTGTTGTTCTGGGACGTTGTGGAACCTTTGAACATGGCGCTTACCTCACCGATATAGGCCAATAGGGATGGGTCTCGAAGGTGATAGCCAAGTCCCACCTCTCTTTCTACCTTTTGCTTACTGATCATTCTAGACCAGTGGTTCACAACCTGTGGGTTGCAATCCTTTGGCAAGTCAAATGATCTGTTCACAGGAGTCTCCTAATACCTTTGGAAGATACACATATTTACATTACAATCATATCAATAGCAAAATTAGTTATGAAGTAGCAATGGAAATAATTTTATGCTTGGGGTCACCACAACACGAGGAACTGTATTAAAGGGTCACAGCATTAGGAGGTTGAGAACCTCTGTCCTAGACTTTGGCAAGCACCACATTATAAGCTCCAGCCTTCAAACGGGCCAGATTCACTGTCTTTCCTGGGTGATGGACTGTGCACTCTGGAGCTGTCAGTCCATATACAACCTCCTCTCTTAAGTAGCTTGTGGTAGGTATATAGTAATAGCATGATATATGGGTTGACTATAAAGTGTTTTGCATATTTTTAGAGAATTATTTCTGTAAAAATTTGCTATCCTTGTATCCTTCTAAAGGGGACATAGTATTAGATTTCATTAGAATTTAAGGGGAGGGAAAATTCTTAGAAGAAGGCTCTGGCACAGTTGATTCTATGAACCCACTTTATTCTATTTTAAACACATAAATTTAGTAGAAAATACAGTTTGTAAGTTTGCATTTTACTCATCCATGACAAAATAATAAAAATAAACATAAACGGATTATACTTTTCTGTAATGCTATTCTTGATCATTTATACTAGATTTTGACTGAATGGGAATTAAAATGATACTTTATTTCTTCATTGTAGAATATCATGATCTTTTGAGGGGGTTACAATGTGGTCTGTATCCTCCCACACATTCATGCTTAGCAACACCCGTTTGAAGGGTTGTTCTGTGCGACTATCAGTACCACAGACATAGCATTAGATGCTGAGAAAAATGTGTCAGTGTCGGGGAGTGCATCAAAGTGTGGAGAGACTGAAGAATGATGAATGATACACAGCAAATTCAGTAAATAGGCTGTTTATTCCAAATACTCCACTTATTACCATAAAGTAAATTAAGCAATGTGGAAATTACCTAACCTGCTCTAACACCCTGCTTATCTTAATGTATTGTCTCAATATCACTTTCAAATAAAGATGTTTGAAATAGTATCTGCAATCTACATTTTTGATCTGCCTAAATAGCTGCTGGCTTCAGCAGAACATTAATGCAAATCTAATGTACCTGCTGGTATGATTAGCTGAGTCAAATGATGGCATTTAAGTAACACCTAAATAATCTTAATTAGGATCTTCAACTCATCTTAGCACTTAGAACTCTACAGATGGATAGTCTTAATTATCAGCCTTTTGATTAGGATAACAGCTCTAATCAAGATGATGTGGGCTGATAGACAGGGTATCAGTAAATTAATGACTGCCGTTAAGGGGAAGCATGAGCAAAAAAAATAGAATCGCTTTCTATGAGACATGATGATGTGTGTGCAAAGGATTTGTGGTAGACGGAAAGAGATCTGAGCAAGTAATCATCGATTGGGATTAGTATCATACTCAAGTATATCAGAGCAGTCACTGACATTGGTTACATTGTATTATTATATAAGTCTTATATTCAAATCAAAACAATAACATGTAGGTTATGTTAATAGTGTGCCTTAATTCAATATTGGTATCTTAGTAAAGGTGGATTTGCTATGTGCCAATCAAAACTATGGAAAATACCCTATTAACCTGTTAAGGAAGTAAAGATCTGACAAGTGAAACTGGAAAATTTTATAAGCTTAGCTAACTTACTTTTCAGTAAATATAAATTTCTGAGGTTTAACTTCCTACACAAGGAAATATGTGGTTAATTAGGCATACATAAATATTGGAAAGTGCTTTCTTGAAGTTGGACATGGATTTCTTAACTTCAAAGCTCTGCTAACATTTAATAAAGGTAAAACAAAGCGAGCATTGTATTGAAATTCTTTTACATGGGACTGTGCACTGATGTAGAGAAAAGGAGACATTCTCAAACTTTCATTTTTGTTTTTAATCATCTCAGATCACCAACATGAAGGACACTATATCATTTTAGTTTCTACATGATCTGTGTCTTAACTTGGCTTATCCAAAAAAGGGTCTTTGGGTCTATCAAAGAAGAGTGAGAGGAGGAGGAAGGGGAAAGGAAGAGAGGAAGTAAGAGGAGAGGGACAAGGAGGAGAAAGAGAGGGACCTGCTTTGAAGATATTCCTTTAGATATTTTCTTTTGAGTATTCTTGTTAAAGCTCCCGTACCCTGTGTGAGTCTTATCAAGACTGGACATTGCAGAACTTTCCCAAACTTCCTCACTCACCACTGGATCTATATGGTATCAGTTTCATATCCACAAATTCCACACATTCACTGGACATCTTGAAGATGATAACATTGGAGGTTAGCTGTATCATCCATATCTACATGCAAAGCACAAGAGGATGATTGGGGTCTGACTAAGTGAGAAGAAAAGAGACCAGTCCTTAGCTGATAAAAAAATCATGAAGAAGACAGTTCTAAGTGTTTGCCATTATGTTCACATTTCCTACATGGATTGGACAATTAGGAATTGAACAATAGTTTGTATACTCTTATAAACCATGAATGTTCTTATAAAATACCTGCTTAATATGTACCTAAACATTTTGTCTGAATAAGCAGCAACAATGGTATATATAGTGACTATATGTGACCACAAAGCTATCAAACAGAAATCCAGCCGTTTCTCCATGTAAAACCATAAACACAGCATAAAAGATGGTTCTAAAAGCACCTGCTACCAAGTCTGATAACCCGAGTTTGATCCCTTGGGCCCACAGGGTAGAAAGTTAGAAGAGACTCCCACAAATTATTCTATGACTTCCACAAGTGAATATATCCATACTCACATTTTTCCAACTTCCCTTGGGAGAGGCAGTAATAGAAACCACCCTTTTTCACTCCTGATATTCTCAGGTTCATCACTGAAGTCTCTAACAATATTATCTTTCTGTTTAGCTAACTTCTCTTCATATAACTCACCCTTAAATGGCCTTGACTACCCTATCTTGTATCATTTGTCAATGATCATTTTGCCTTCAGAGTCTTACCTCTTATCATCAACAGTTCCTGTTTGTAAATTGGTATCTAATTCTAATGCCTCCAGATTTTCCCAACTTTTATCTTAATATGTTGGAGGTACTCCTTCAAGGTGCAGTCCATAACTTTAAATAATGCATGTGCTTGGGATTTGGAAAATGTCTTGGTAGGCAAAGTGCCTACTGTGAAAATGAGAAAAGATGAGTTAGGTTTCCCCAAACCACATAAAACTTCCATGCTAGCCTGCATAATTAACTTTAGCTAGGGGATGGGAGAGACATGACTCCGAGAGCTCAAGGCCAGCCATCATAACTGGATCAGTGAGCTATAAGTTAAATGAAGAGACTATGCTTGAAAAGAAATAGGGTGGAAAGTGATAGAGGGGGATATCTGATGTCAACGTCTGTGCTCTTCAAGCACACACATGAACACAAGGCACACACACGCGCACACACACACGCGCCCACACACACACACACACACACACACACACACACACACACACGTCAATTTACATCCATTATCTTCTTTCCCATAATTATGCACCCATCAGTAAGGCACAGAAATTTGGGATTGTGCCAGTTTGTATCTCCCCATCTTCTATCTGCAGTACGTTACCATGGTCTAGCTCTGCCTTACAATCTAAGGCCAGTTTTTCTGAGTTATCCTATTTCCAGCTCTTCGTTCCCAGCCTTTCCTTCTCCATGTTATCTTCCCTTGTTGAACTTCAGTCAGCACGCAAGGTCACCTCTTGGCCACCAATCACCTCATAGTCCTGAAGACTGGAGTGCTGGACAGCTGCTACCGACAAAGGAAGTGAAGACACTGATGGAGTCCACCCCACCCCTGGTGCTGACACCACACATCCAGTTAAATGTCTGGCTGATGGGAGACCTCTGCTTCTCTGTTTCCATTTATCCACCCATCTTCTTTGCCTTATTTTTTTTCCTGAAAACTACAGTGAGACACAGCAATGCCTTCGTGCTTTGCTTTACAATGTCCTTGCACTTTATTCTGCTTATTCCAAGTTTTAAGGTCTGTGTCTATTCCTGCTGTGTGATCAGATTTTACAGAATTGTCTGACCATCATATTGAACTTTTGGATTTCACTTTGTATAAGAAAGTTGTTCTCAGGAATTTCTCACTTATGCCTGTTGCTTTTATTTCAACATACGGCATAACAATATATATACATATATACATATATATACATATATATGTGTATATATATACTGACTCAATTCTGATAGTAGCTAAATCATTATACCATCATACTATAAATAATTAACCATGCCTTTCAAACGGAGCAGTTAAGTCCAGACTTCAGGACATGAATCTCTCTGAATCCTGTAGGGAATGTTCTCTGGAAAATAAAATTCACAGATACTTGAGTCCTTTATTGATACAATGATGTGGTGTTTATAAGTAACCTGTGCACACACTCCTTGAATCATAAGTCATTAGTAGATTGTTTCTAATACCTAATGACATAAATACTAGTAATGTATCATTTATTGCATCACTGTGAGGTACAACACAAAATTAAGTTAATGGTAAGTCTAATTGCATGTAGTATAAACTATGATACACTTTCTTGTCACCATATATTTTATTTCAGATGCAAATAGTTTTATTTAAAAGATATTATATAGAAGATATATTATAAATACACAGATCAAAATAAAGTCCTGATATATGCATTGTGGTGAAATTTGAAAAGGTACTTTGGACTAAAATTGCCTTGACATAGAAATTTGTTTGCTTTATCAGTCATTATGTGAGCTATGGTTAACTGACTGGCACCATTAATGCTTGTCATTATTATCATATGCCTCTTATTGATATGATATGTACATTTTAAATCTTAAAATACAGCAATATTATCTCACCATTTTGAAAGTATATTTTTTCAAAATTGACAACTGACAAATATAAACTAATAAATGTATACCCAAACATATGGAAGAATTGGCAAAGAAATTTTAATATCTTCTCCATGGATAAGTTGTGATTTTCACATACATTTGAGTTAGAATCAGTGACATAATTTCTATGTGTGTGAAGGCAGATAGTAGAGGACACCAAGATTTGAAAATGTTATGTCAAAGATTTATGTCTCCTTATGATTTCCTGGGTGTCTACATAAGCCTTGAAACTTGCTGCATAATTGTCATTGGTCTTAATTAATAATCTGATGATATCAACATTCTTGTCAAAAGCTTTTCATGATTTCCCATTGGCTAATTAATTAAATTTGAACTGAATCTGACATTCATCTCAAGATCTAAGGCATATTGTGTGACACATTTGCTGTTCCCTCTGAAGATGGATTCAATATAGATTTGTGTTTTTCAGCATTTTGTTTTTGAATACTATCCATATACCTGGCATTTTTCTACCTCCTTGGTCCTTTACAATACAGACTTCACTTAGACTTCCTCTTTTATCATGAATTGCTGTTTTTCCAGCATATTTCAGGATCTACATTAAATGCTTTCTTTGAATAAATATTTCCTGATATTATAAACGTTTTTTATCCTAAATTTGTGTGTCATTTAACATGTTTATGATTCTGTACTAGATAATTATCAAATGAGCAATTTGACAATAAGGATCATATGGTATTTACCTCTATAATTTTCCTATCATAGCATTTTTATTATAATAAGTGCTCCCTATGTCTATAAAACAGAACTAGAGATAGAGCTGTTTCACTGTAGATCAGTTAGTATTAAGAAACTTGATTTGTTGATGACTTGGATTTGGTCATCAACACTGAAATGCATTAATAATTTGGGTTGTTTGATGAAGAATATAAAACAATAAATACTTTAAGAAAAATTCCAGAGTTTAAGTGGAATTTAAGACCTTTAAACTTACAATTTTTATTTGGAGAAAACAAATAAAAGTGGTTCAAAAATGGTGTTAGAAATACTTAATGCCTGGAAATATAAAAGCTTTCTAATGTTGAATCATTTTCCAAAATAAATTCAAATAAATAGAAGATTTAATTGACAAATTCATATGAAAAACATGGGGGGGTGTCTTTGCTTACTTTCTATTGATGTGATAATACAGCATTACAGGGTGTATTCAGCTTACAACTCTCAGGCCACACTCTATCACCTGGGGAAGTGAGGGCAGGAACCTAAGCAGGGACCTGGAAGCAGAAACTGAAGCAGAGAGAGTGGAGGAATGCTGCTCACTGACTGATCCTCATAGCTTGCTCAGTTTGTCAGATACAGCCCTATTATGACTGCCCTGTGGTGGCCCAACAGAGATGTGCTGGGCCTTCCCACATAAATTGTTAATCAAGAGAATACCCCATGGATTTGTTTACACACAATCTTATGAAAACATTCTTTCTTCAATTAAGATTCCAACTTAACAGATACATGTAAGTGTGTGTAAAGTTTATAAAATCCAACCAACACAGGGGAACTCAAACAGTTTAACATAGTTCACGATTTTACACATACAAAGGAAAAATATCATTCCTATCAAACGAGTCCAAATTAAATTGAAAATTAAACAATTTAATGTTTGTTATTTGAAATAAGACATAGTGTTATATGTCTAAATATAAAGAAATCCTGAAACAAACAAACAAACAAAAAAACACCTCAGGGAAAACAAGCATATGATATATGAAACTTGGAGAAACAAATTTACTCAAAGATAGGTAAAATTATTATCATATAAAAACATGGAACTCTACAAATGATAGCGACTATTCTAAAAAGCCAAATGATCTCCTGCCAATTAAATCTTGATTTTACATTGTTTTTGGTGAAAGAAATTTAATATTTCCCAAATACTTCTATTGGAATATTTTAGCTATACCTGCATTGCTTCTTTCTTCTGTAAACAGCTGCCCAAAGACACACTCTCACCAGTACCATTCATTTTCACGCTTCCTTTCTTTTGGAATGTTTGATACTTTGATAATTATAAGTGGCCTGGAGAAAGCAGGAGGGCTTAAGAATTAACAATACATCAAAGAACTAATTTTGTTTGTCACTGGATCACTGGTGTTCATGAATTCAAAGAATGCATACAGTCATGCACACAGCAAACATTTAAATACCTCACATTATAAATGAAAGCCATATATACATATTAATTTTGGGCTTCTGTAGTATTGAAAATGTCACAGTGACTTTCATATAAAATATTTCAAAGATGAAGTTCTATTTGCTTAGCATTGATAATAAATCGTTTGGCATGTGGCATCCTGTTCACTGATTATTGTTTTCAGATTTCTTTATGAAAAAAAAAATCTATTCAGGGTTCTTTGTTCTCCATGGGTCTAGTAATGCCTAAGAATAGTTGACAGCAAAATAAAGCACTGGTCATGAACTCTATCATATAATGGGCCATTATTTCAGTAGCTAAAAGAAGGGGAAAGAGACACATTGCCAAAGCCTAAGAATTTTCCATCCTTGAGCAACAAAGAGGGAGGAAGACCAGGACACGAGAAATTTGGAGCCCAAATGCACTCATCAGTCATCTGTTGTTGCTGGTTTAATCTACAGCTCTAGTCAGAACTGTGGTATTGGCATCCTAAAATTGCTGTGGGAGTCAGTCCTACTTTTGCATACACACAAGCTATCACATGTACAAATGGCAATGAATCATTGGAATCAATATGATACAGAATTTGATCGTAGTAATATTTTCACAATTAGTGTACAAAATATCATGATGTATACCTTGGATATTTGCAACTTTACTTGTTTATATAACCAACGCTGGCAGCTGGGGTCAAAATTTTCAATTAGCATTCATTACATCTCTCTTTCCTGATATGTGTCAGTCAATGTGGAGAGCAAAAGAAAGCATCAGAGGCGAGAACGTGATAGCTACACCCTCATCATTGTTTCAGAGATTTGTGTTACCATTTTATTAGGATGTCAAATCTTTATTTTTCTTTATTCTTTTCTTCTATTTTTGAGATTATAATATAATTATATCACTCCTGCTTCCCTTTCTTCCCTCTGTACTCTCCAATATACCTTTTCTTGCTCTCCTTCAAATTCATTCTCTTTTTTTGTTAGTTGTTTTTACATGCATGCATAAAAGCAACACACACACACACACATTCCTAAATATAACCTGCTCAGTCAGTCTGTATAATGTTACTTTTATGAACAACTTAGATTTCTTTAAAGATTTATCTTTACATTTTATTTTATTATGTATGTATATGAGTGTTTGTTTGAATTTATGTATGTGCAGCACATTTATATCCGGTGCTTATAGTGAGAAGAGGGCTACAGATGCCCTGGAAGTGAAATTGTTAACAATTGTGAGCACATCTGTGAGTA
>CABHPH010109895.1:0-15770 GCA_902168325.1 Peromyscus nudipes | reverse complement strand
GGGCACGGTAGGAAAACTCTAGCTACATGAGTGCATTACAATTGTATAAATAAATAACCTCTGGTTCTTTAAACTGCTTGCTATCACAACAAATATGCATAGTGCAGTTGATTCTACTCCATATATTTGTAAACTGCATGCAGAAATTAAAACTCACTTCTTTTACATAACAGTCATGATTCTTATAGTATTACATATCTGTTTATTTGGCTCCAAAGCTCCAGGATGTATGCTTTGGCATATTCACATGCAGTAGTCTGTGTTAACCAGGACTTGGTGGATATATATTAATATCTAAACTGTACATATTTATAAACTGTTGTCAGGAGGCTACGATCCAAGAACTGCCACTGAAGGCATTGGAACTAATTTGCTTTGATAACACTGAAATGACTTAATAGTGAACTGTCTAGTAAAGTCAGCCTTGGCATTTAGTGTCTGCATTGGTTAGAAGTAGCATCTGGGTAAACAGAATATCTTATGCAGTGTGCATATATCATGACTATTGAGGCCCAAACCTTACACTCTTTGGATCGGAGACACGCAGCAATCTGATATGGAGAATCCAAACAGAAAATGTGGCTTGAGTTAGAAGTTGAGCTCTATCTTGCTGCTAAGAAACCTTTTTTCTCCTTTTAGTCTATGGTGATTATTGCCTCTTTTCCCTGTGAAAGTACACCTGCCAGCAACATTCCATCTCAGTTGGAGGTAGAGGAGCAAGACTCTTTCTGTTGTACTATTAAACATGGGATAAGCAAAAGAGTTTCTTTTCTAGAGTTAGCCTGTAATCACATATGATCAGTCATGGATTTTACATTATTCTTTACCTACAAGTTTCCTTTGCTAACACTAATGAGTAATTTTCACTTGCTACACCCACTAAATTTGTATGCAGTAATAAGCTGTTTCTTCCAATGTAGAATTTTCTAGAACTTCAATCAAAACATTTAAAAGGGAAATAAAAATATTGGAGCAAGACCCATACCTACAGGATGACTGAACACAGAAAGCAAACTCCAAAAGGAGAAATTAATATTTAGAAAGTCTTTAGAGAAGTTATGATGGAAATCATGAAAGCTCACACAGCCAATGCAAATTTTAGAAGACACAGAGGCTTCCTTCTCCCTATTCAGGAAGTGCTTGAAGGAAGTCTGGCTTCTCTCAAGTTTCCTGGAAGTTAACTCTACCAGGAAAGTGATGATGTTGATTGTTATGTTAATTAACTTGGCCACATATTTACAGAGTTGTATATCTTACCAAGCACATTCCAGAAGCTATTTAACTACATTTAGTAATTTAAAAAAAATTTAATTTTTTTCATATTTTATATATTTATATTTTATATTTGCCGGACACTATTTCTATTTTAACCCAAAACTTTAAAATATTTCCCATGCACTTATTGTTGTATTGAGTGGTAATCAAACTGCAGTCATGTAAGTGTGCATTCATAGTGCCTGTTACTCACCTTATGTTCCCCACGTACATTACGGATAAGATGACAAATCAGAAGTGACATAGATGGGCTAAATCAGGTAAAACTTTCTAAATGTTATCGTAAAATGACACCCAATTAATTTTACATTATACTTAACAAACAGACAAAAAAATCTGCCATCCACAGAAAGGTAACGAATTGTTAGTTAGGTAAACATACATTTATAATCTACGAAATCAGTAATTAAATGGGAACTAAAATGTTCTTACATGTTTGCACACCATAAAATTGCAGTATTTTAGCACACAGTAATTAATTCATATTTAACACACACTCCTGTATGCTTGATTAAATGTCAATTAGGTGCCTGTGTGTGAAAAATCAGGAATCACAAATTTGTGGCAATATTAAGATAAATATAACAATTTTGTTCCTGTTAAAACTTTTTATATTGGTCTAAATGTCTACTCCAGTTCATTTTTTTAACATTTTTTGACATTATCATATAAAATCTAAAACTGAACTCATGACATAATTTCAGACAAATGTTAATATCAAGTGCTATAACAAAAGGAAAAAACAAAAGTTTTCCGACTAACAGGACATACTTCTGGATGAATTTATACATTTAATTATTTTGTTTCCTCATACCTGTAACTACATTTTTACCATAATTATTTTATCCATGTCTTCCTTTTAATGATCAGCAACTTGCCTCTGTAGAAATTTTTCTTGATATATCTTATACACAATTGTATCAATACTGATCAATAAACATTATATTTATTATATACCTATATTACACAAATCTTAAATGATCTTATTATTAAAAAACTTGATGCCAGCTATTGGGGTAAATTCTCAAAGATCAGAGTGACAGAACAAGCCACAGCTAACTTCACCTTGCCAACTTCTCAGCTGATCCTGTATTGTAGCTGAAGTTTTCTCAGGTCCTACCCAGTTCCACGGACCCTTCCGCTGCTTATAAAATCATCACGCAGAAGCTTATGTTAATTAAAACTGCTTGGCCATTAGCTCCGGCCTACCACTGACTAGCTCTTACACTTAAACTCAGCCCATTTCTGTTAATCTATATGTTGCTACGTGTTCCGTGGATTCTGGTATTCATTTTAAAAGGTATAATAATTTTCCTAAGTGTCTTGACTTATGTGTGCCTGTTACATGTTGCTCCCTGGATGGTGGGCTGGCATCTGCTGACTCAGCCTTCCATTTCCCAGAATTCTCCTTGTCTGTTTGTCCCATCTATACTTCCTGCCTGGCTAGCGGCCAATCAGCATTTCATTTATCAACCAATCAGAGCAACACATTCACAGCATACAGAGTATCCCACTGCACTGTTTTGTCAAACTGGAAGCCTCTGTGTCCTTAACCGAATGGATCTCAGCTGAACTGCTGCTAAGAGCCTAAAAGCTTAAAAGCCTCTAGTTCCTGGTCCTCATGCCTTATATACCTTCCTGCTCTGCCATCTAATTTGTTCTCTTCATCCAGCTACATCACTTCCTCTTCCTGCCCAGCTCTGTCACTTCCTGTCTGTACAGACCTCCAGACCTCTATGGTTAACTAGTGTTGGAATTTAAGGCATGTGCCGCTATGCCTGTCTCTGTTCCCAGTGTGACCTTGAACTTACATAGATCCAGACAGATCCCTGCCTGCCAAGTGGTATGATTAAAGGACTGTGCTACTATTGTCTGATTTCTATATAGTGGCTGGCTTTTTCCTCTGATCTACAGGCAAATTTTATTGGGAGACACAGTATATTGGGGGATACAATACATCACCACATACCTATTTTCAATCATACATGTATTCTGAAAGATTAATATTTCTTTCAGATAATTAAATATAAATAAATCTGGGTCATATAATTTCCTTGATTTATCTATCATTATTTATATCTCTTTGAAAAAGTATATGCATGAGTGTGTGTGTGTGTGTGTGTGTGTGTGTGTCTGTATGTGATTAACAAATGTAAAGAAAGGACATAGTGGGTCAGGCTTGGTAGAGAGTATTTATTGTTGTAGAGGACCCAGATTCAGTTCAGAGAATTGCTACTAGTCATGTATAACTCCATTTCTGGGGCATCAAATACTACCTTTTGTCCTTCACAGCATCTTGAATGCATGTGGTACACATACACTAACAGGCTCACACACATACATGTACTTTTAAAAATAATTGCATTAATTAATTAATTAAAATTACAAATATTAAAAGGGGCAGGGACATAAGCAAACCCTTACTGACATTTTGATTATGAAACTGTTGCTCATGTGCCTCATTGTTAAATTGGTCTGTAGTTAAAATAGCTCCATTAAAAAAATCATAGGATGATCTATGACTAGAAAAAGCTATCAATAACCTGTGACAATAACATCTTCATGGGAAAAGCCCATAAGTCAAGACACTTAGGAAAATTGTTATACCTTTTAAAATGAATACCAGAATCCAGAGAGTTGTAATACACACACACACACACACACACACACACACACTCACACACACACACACTCACACACACACACACTCACACACACACACACCTTTGGATCATTGAACATTCTTTTAATCATACTATCAAGTGTAGGTAATGCAGCAAGAGCATTTTTACCATTTTCCCACCTTTGACCTCTGTATGAGCATCAACCATCTCATCTTTCTATAATTTATAAATCATGTAATCACCAGTGGAGATGAGAAAAATATATCATTGTAAATTATTTTTCTTAGAAGACTTCCCTATATAGCTAGACTCAGAAATGTCCTTGAGTGCCTTGTGATAGGTGGGTATTTTACTAGAAAACACTTGTAGATTAAGAAGGTTGTATTATAGTAGATTGTTATATTCTGTATTTAGCACATTCAAACCATATCAGTAAGCTACTAGTTTTCACAAACCAGCAAACCATGTTGAAATAACATTGATGTTTTTGAGATAAATAACTAACTATAAGGTACTTTTTGGGTTAATTTTCAACTGATTAAGTCATACTGTATCAATTGCTAGAATCATGTGTGTATTTTTGGCCGGAAATCAGATATGAATAAAACATATTTTGATTTAATCTTCTTAAGACTTTATGAGATTAAAATAAAGTTACATAATTTACTCCCTCCCCTTTCCACTTTCCAGTGGAAGACATCCCTAGCACCCCCTTGTCTTTAATTGTTACTCAAATGACGAGACCCCTGTAGTAAAGAAATCAAAGCATGAATCATGGTTGTTCTTCAGAGCAGCAAACTATAGGAGAGGCAGAAACAATATGACAACCAATGATTGATGAATATTGCTGACCTCAAGGACATCAGGCAAGAAGGCCATGCCCAATCCAAGTCACACCAATCCACATTAGCACAATTACCTCTCAAAGAGCCATTCATATTTTCCATAATATAATGTAAAAGCATTCTGTCCTAGGGTAACAACAAAAACAGGAATTTATCACTGTTCTCTGCTCCACTCTCTGATCCCTTCTAGAACATCCCATGGCAGTAGAGGCTCATTAATCTTTGTTTATAAAATTATTTGGGTAGCAAAATGGGAAGCTTTGCAAGAACCAAACATTAAAGTAATTTGTTTTATATTTAGAAACCATTTTCTAGAAGTGATAGATAATACATTATCAAGATTCTCTTCCTATATTTGATTCATTCCTAATCTTTTGCCAAATAATACCCCTCATTCAATGTCAGTGCACACATTAGAAAGAAGAATTCTCAATATTAATGTCTACAGTTTTATGGAAACAAGCTGATTGAATTATAAAGTTTTTAATGAAGAAGTGTTATTAACACTCTAAGATGAAATATCCTAGCCACAAAGTAAAACCATATATTCCACTATCAGAAATTAAAACTCACATAATACAAAATATTCAGGATACGAACTCAATGTCATATAATAGAATATTTACTTCCTATTAAAAATTGTAAGAAGAAAATTATGTTTATAGAGACATAAACTTAGTACACTCCTTAAGCAACCACAATGAATTTTTTATTATTTTTATAAAATTTATTTTTAAATTTTGCACTTGCATTAATTATATATTGAGTGTTATCATTATCACATGGAGTATACTAAGTTTGTGTCTACATAAACATATATATTTTAGTTGTATCAAAAACTTTGCATATAATAATGCAAATGTACATTTATTCCTTTTAGGTATTGTCCCAAAATATAACATCTTGCTCATTTGAATGATTAATGAGTTAAAATAAAAGTACTGGGAGAGCTTGAGATATGCTTCAAATGGATAAGAGAGATGGTAGCTGTGTAGAAGACCCAAGTTAGATTCTCAACACTCATACTGAGCAGCACACAACCACCTGTAACTCTTGTGTTGCCAGGACATTTTCCTGTGTTCCACCCTGCCCGCAGTTGGGACAAATCTATCCCACTAGCATCCTGAAGCTGTTTAGTCCCAAATAAACATACAGCGGTTTACATTATTTACAAACTGGATTGCCTATGGCTCAAGATTTTTGCTAGCTAGCTGTTATAACGTAACCCCTTTCTGTTAATCTATGAATTGCCACATGGCCGTGGCTTAACAGTATTTTCATGTCCAGAAAAACCAATCCAATCACACTCCTGCTTCAACAGGATCTGAAACTTCTGCCCTCTGCATACATGCAGGCATGCAGTATACCTCCCACTCATATACACACACATGAACAATCAAAAATAAAATGACTTTTAGAAAAGAAAAAATAAGTGAGGACAAACATAACGAATTATATTATAGAAAAGTGCAATAATATCATAATGAAGCCCATTATTTGTAAGTTAATACAGGAAATAAAAATTCAGGGTAATAAATTATTCACTTGAAAAAAGAATCCATAACTTTAAGTGTCCTGTTCTGAGTGGTTATCTTATTGATTTATGCATTTCTTATGTATTATAAATTTTTGAGGCTGCTTCTTCCTTCTATGAAGTAACATAAGTTTGATACTGTAATCTGTTCAGCTTCTCTTCAATTTATTTCCTCATAAAATCCTTTCACCTTCAAATACACAAATTTAAGAGTGTGATACTAAAGAAAATTAAATAAATTAATAAATCACGGAGAACACAAAGAATCATCCTGTAACAGAAATATTTTTATTAGAAAGTGATCATCAACTGATCAGAAGATACACCAGAGAGGAAAGAAGCTCAAAAAAAAAAAAATGGTTCCCTCAATTGTCATAAAAATTGATTCTTGCTTTATTTTACTTTATTTCAAACAGGGTCTGAGCACACACCTCAGGATGGCCTAGCATTCACTGTGTAGCTCACTCAGACTTGCTTCCAATTAGTGATCCTCCTGCCTCAGCTTCCCCAGTCCTGGAAGTAAAGAACTTACTGCGAGGAACAGCTGCAAAGGATCCCTGACATATTTAGCATTGTTACCATAACCAGGAACAACATGGAAGATACTTAAAAGGGAGTTCATATCTATTTTAGCTGTATTTAAAGCTAACATAAATAATAAAACAATAAATTTCAAATATTATTTGAAAATAATCAATTTAGAGGGTCTGGAAAGAAGGTCCAGGGAGGTAAATAACTTAATACTCACGTGTGAAAATGGAGTTTAGATCCTCAAAACCAGTGTAAGTTCCTGGCTGGCCAAGCTGCCCATTTCTAACCCCAGTTGCTAAGGACAGAGACAGGGGTTTTTAGAATAGAATGGATCGCTAGACTAAGCAGAACAGGGAGCTCTGGGATGGATAGAAGCTGCCTCGACATGTTGGGTACAGACCCTCGAGGAAGACAGCTGCACATAGATACACATGACAACAAAGACGGGCAACTGGAGTCCAAGTAAAGGCAAAGATGACCAAAGATGAAGTAATAGAGTATGTGACATTGTATCAGAATGGGGACCACTTCAGTAAATGAGCCTTGAAAAACAGTTGCCCACCCATCTGTGGCCATGTACTGGTACTCTTTCTGCATGAAATAATTACTAGAGTATTATTATAATTCCAAGAGGACTGTGTCAGATTTTCTGCATATTGTACAGCTATCAGGATGAGAGAAAAAATTGTATCTATGTGTAGCATGAATCTTAAAAAGTTCTTATTAATAAAATCAAACCCGGGCCAGGTATTGGGGTGAACACTGGAAGGTCAGAGAGACAGAACAAACCACAACTAACCTCACCTGGCCAACTTCTCAGCTGATCTTGCTTCCTCAGACTGGATGCCCCGAGCCCTCATCCAGAATGGGTCTCAGCTGAACTGCTGCTAGAAAGCCTGAATGCTTAACCAGCCACATGCTTCTCCAGGCCGCTTCTCCAGGCCAAATGCCTGCTCAGGCCAAATGCCTCGAGTTTCTGGTCCTCACGCCTTTATATATCTCTCCGCTCTCTACCACCACTCCCTGGGATTAAAGGTGTGGCTTTCTGGGATTAAAGGCGTTGGTCACCATGCTTGGGTGCATTCTCGAACACATGAATTTCTGCCTCTGGAATGCTAGGATTAAAGGCGTATGCTACCACTGCCTAACCTCTATGTTTAATATTGTGGCTGTCCTGTTCTCTGACCCCAGATAAGTTTATTAGCATACACAATATTTTGGGGAACACAATACCACCACATTATGTATGTTGAAATGGCCATTTTGCCACTAACCATAAAGGTTGTGTTTCTCTTTAGGTAAACTATTCAGTATAAAACACAACAGGGCGGCATGAGGTGGCAATATAGGAGTGATACAATACTAAAGTGACATGCTGAAGTGTCCTCACGTGTTCTCAGTAGAGTAGATGTTGTTTTACAAATGACTAATGAATAGGCTTCAATGTTTCCCTCTATAAATGTAACTTGTCAAAACTGTCTACCTATCAAACAGCAGTATCAGAGATATATAACAATAAAGTTGAAATAAGTATTTTTCAAGGAGAAATATTTTGGTTTATTTTTATTTTTTTTGGAAAATGCATGTGAAATTATTCAAGTTAAAAATATAAGCTAATGTGAAATATGCATTTGGAAAAATGTGAATTATCTCATGATTTTACACAGATTTGACAGTTACACGGGCAAGGTAATAACATGGTTCTCTTAAAAGTCAGAACTCTGTCAAAATCTGTTTCTAGAGGAAGATAACCAATTTAATACGTAAGTCATCTGCTCTTTTCCACCTTGCCTAGTGATTTCTAAAGGCATCATATCTGAGGCTTCCTTAATATTTTAATAGGTATAAATTATCTTATTGAATTTCAAAAATTGCATCAGGAAGACTCATACATTTCCTTTGATGTTCAGACAGAAGTATTAGAAAATCTGATGTATTTCACCAATCATTTCTCTACAAAGTGTGTTTTTTCAAAATCATTTTGTTATTGTTGTTTAGCTACACATGAAAACCAATGCAGATGAAGCAGATTTTTGAACTCTAAGAAAACGTCCACTTTTCAATTCCTCATACTCCTTTCTATAGGGATAAAGGAAGCTGTCCTGAATACAGTTCATATGCAAATTGTGGATTAGTCACATCAAGCCAGCACACTAATGTCTTAATATTCAGCTGAGTGAATTATTAAGTCAAGGGCCCTTAATGTTGCATCCTATCAAGTTTTGAAAGTCTACCAGGATACTTACTTAATTATTTTTTAACTTGAGGCTTCACATACTTATAGCAATTATCAACATTTTTTCAGAATTTGCCACAAGCTTATTTGTAAGTTTTTAAATGAAAAACAGCAAAATAAGTTTTCAAAGGCATTTTAGCTAGATTTCTAATGAAAATATATACATCATTTAATTAATATCAAATTACTATGGTTCCCTCAACATTATTTCATTATTTGTGGGCACAGCAATTTATAGTGACACTGGGAATTAATTTTAGACCTAAGCGGGACATCAGGAGATACCTGTGCAAATGTCATTAATGAGGAGAACACAACTTCGTCCATCTGATTCACTTGGTCCCATGCAAGGACATCTCAGCAAAAACATACTAAAAATAAACATTTTTGTAAACATTGAAATTCCAAAACTGTTTTTATATAATTCCATGAAAGAAAATGTTAGATACATTAGTGACTCTTGTGAGAATAGAAAATATGGTTATAAGTAGATTCTTTGTCATTGTCTATATGTACAGCTTTTAATTTCAAATGATGTACTGGAATATATAATATAACACACACCAAAGCTGTATGCATGAAAGAAAAGAAGCTTATTAACCTGTCACTATACTAAGGAGACTAATTGCTAAGTGCAGACACATTACAGTTCTCTCTGATCCTGTGTCCAATCTCCCAGGCACAAATACCCACTGTCCTGAGCTCTTTTTCTAGTTTGCCTGTGGGTTGGTAAATAGACCCATCACTTATATATGCATGGTAAAGAGAGTTTGGTTAGTTTTACTTACATTTGTGTTTTTCCTCCTCACTTTCATTCATGTTTTCAATGAATCCTATAGTATTTTTAGTCTTTGTATTTTCACATATTATAATTATTGTTTCATTTTCTACATTACTTCTGACTAGTGTGTATGACAGAATGGTTCATCCCATCCCAAAGTATTATCAATATTTTTTCATGTTTTTTTCTGTTTTATTACATTTTCTACTTTTCTGTTTCTTTTCAACTCTAACTGTTGAATTTTCTTTCTACTTTCAAATTTGAGTATTTAAAAGTCGCGCCGGGCGTTGGTGGCACACGCCTTTAATCTCAGCACTCGGGAGGCAGAGGCAGGCGGATCTCTGTGAGTTCCAGGCCAGCCTGGGCTACCAAGTGAGCTCCAGGAAAGGCACAAAGCTACACAGAGAAACCCTGTCTCGAAAAACCAAAAAAAAAATTTGCATAAGCAATACATTCAATATATTTTACATGTGAAATACATATAATACATGACAAAAGAAGCCTCTGTTTGTCAGACAAATAGAGAGGTGGGGGAGGGAGAGAAAGGGAGAGAGAGACAGAGAAAGAGAGGGGAGGGAGAGAGGCAGGGAGAGAGAAGAGAGAAAGGAACCGAGAAATGGTATGTTCAAACTTCCTTCCCTATTCTTGATAATTTCTGACTGTCTGCCAAATGCCATTTCAAATTGTGTCATTTCCCTTCCAACAAATATTCATACGTAACTGAATTTATCTGAATATTTCAGTTTTTCAGTCGTTTTGGACAGTGACTTTTCTTGTGATTGTGCTCTTGATGAAGATGCTTGGTCTTCATGAGTAGATGTTCTATGGACCTAAGTTGGGCCACTGTGATCTTGAAAAAAAAAATTCCACTCTGAGGTCACACAGGCTACCAGTCTTGTAGGTCACACTTGTAGCCAGTCTTGGTGGTCTCTGGAGATTTCAAGTCTGTCTCTACATCCAACTCTATCTTCTTTGTATTTTAGAGACTCAAGGCTTCCCAGATCTGTATATGCTACAGGATTTTCAATATCTTCTGGAATTCAGAATATCTGGCTGTAGTTCTTCATTGTAATCTTTCACTAAATATACATGTATATATACATATACATATATACATATGTGTGTATGTACACATACATACATAGACACATACATACATATATTATTATAGAGCATTTACCTTAAGAATTATTTAGAAATGATCAAGAAATGCTACCCTCACCAACTCCAGATCCACCCATTTCACTACTCACTAACTTCGTGTCCTATCCCTTTATAAAAGACAACCCACTAAATCTAATGTCTACTCCTTATATTGACTTGGATATGGCTATCCAGTGCAGTATTGGTGATTTATCAGTGGTCATAACATTCAAAAAATTGATTTTTCCTCTCCCAGCAGCTATCAATTGTCAAGAACACCTCAGCTCAGGGTGGGACCTCATGCTCTCTTCCATTCTCAATGCTGTGTTTTTTTGTTTTGTTTGAGCTCTTATTGGTCTTGTGTCAACAGCTGCTGTGATTTTATATGAGCAACTCCCTTGTCGTATCTGGAAAACATTGCTTCCTTGTAGTCATCCACTACCTCTGTACCCAGGATGTTTCTCCGGTCCCACCCGACCTGCAGTCCCGCAGCTGCTTATAATATAATCACTGAGAGGCTTACAAACTGTATGGCCTATGGCAGGCTTCTTGCTAGCTAGCTCTTTCATCTTAAATTAACCCATTTCTATCAATCTATGTTTTGCCATGTGGCTGAGGTGTTATCGGTCTGCTGGCATCTTGCTTCTCCTTAGGCGGTGGCTAGGCATCTCTCTCTCCTCTTCTTTCTGATCTCTGTATATCTGCTTGGATTTTCCACCTACCTCTAAGCTGCTTTGCCAAAAACCAATGCAGCTTCATTTATGAACCAGTCAGTGCAACACATATTCACAGCATACAGAAAGACCATCCCACAGCACACCTCTGGCTCGACAACCTTTCTGCCTCCCCTTTCCTTAACGATGCTTGAGACTTGGAGGAGAGGATATGACATAGAAGTCCTATTTGCAGCTGAGTGAAGTCTCTTATTCTCAGTATCTTGTCCAGTTGAGGGTTTCTGTGTTAATCAAAACAAGCATGGAACAATTGTTGTCCAGAAAGCAACCTAGGCCTTGGTAGGCAAATGTTAAGTATTTTCTCTTTTGTGAATATTTGCTTTGAATCCGTTGATACATATGCTTCAGTTGGAATAAAATTAGACATCAGGGAATTAGTAAGGGACCCTAGGTTGGGAAGGTTTCAAGAAAGGAATTGCAAATACAGTTATGTAACGGCAAAAGGGGACCGATGGGAGGGGGACGGGTGTTAAATGGGGTACGGGAAGAGAGGGCAGGACAGAGGAAAGCATACAGAGAGGAACAATAACACTAACGACCTTTTGAAAAAGTCACATGGAAGCCTACTGTAGAAGGTTCCTATAATATACGCTTACTGTGATGGTTAGAATGAGGTGACCTCTATTTGCTCACATATGTGAATGCTTGGGCCCCAGGTGGTGGAACTATTTGAAAAGACTTAGGAGGTACGGCCTTCTTGAATGAGGTATGTCATGGGGAAGGGGTTTTGAGATTTTGAAATCCCATGAATTTCCAGTCTCCCCACCTCCCCTGATTGCAGCTAAGGATATAAGGTCTCAGTTACTGCCCAGCATCATGCTTCCTTGCCTGCTGCCATACTTGCCATACTTACTTTCTGTCATGATGCTAATGAACTCACTCCCCAAACTGTAAGCCACTCTTTCTTCTATAAGTTTTCTTGGTCATAGTGTGTTTTCACAGCAGTAGAAAAGTAACTACAGCACATAAACACATATAAAAAGACTTTAAATAGAGTTACCTTATAAGTGGATATTGATACCCCTACTAGATATCACATGATTAAAAAGGGTGGAAAAGATCAATGCTAAGGGTGGATTACCCATTTGGATTTTTTTTGGCCAGTGATGTCCATGAGCCCCCTAAACATTAAAGGCTATTGTAATACTCTTGATTACTATCCCCTAGAACTAGACAGCAAGACCCCATTGCTATAGAAACCACCTAGTTGAGACATAGAATATGAAGAAATCAAACTGTCACTTACTCAGAGACTTTACTCCTATGGGCCAAATTTAGTCATGCTGCCAAAGTTAAAAATCTATCATTAAGCTGTGAACCCTGAAAAGGAAATTTCAGTATAATTTATATATTGTTATTAGTATGAAAAGCAAATGTGAAAGTGCTTTTATTTTATTAAACATCTAGTATTTCCTATTCTGCTCCTGAAGTATAAGAAGTGATTATGTGGCTTTGAGGAAATTAATATTTTTGTTTAGGCTCTGTAATTTGCTTGTATTTGTTGGTCTGACTTGCATGCATCCAATCTGAGTACTTGGCCTTTGAAGGAGTGACATTGTCCTAATGGATGCTTAACCTGGTTTTCACTGCTGGTATCTAATGAGTGACATGTTAATTGATTGGAAATAAAAATTATTACACATAGTTAATTTATTTTATTTATGCAATAGGTAGTTTGATGGTTAGTGTTAATTGTCAATTTAACAAAATCCAGAGTCGCCTGGGAAATGGGTTGCTGGAAGATAGCTTTGATTATGTCAGTTGCTGTGGGAAGACTCAACTGTGGGAAGGACTATACCTAGGCAGAGGATCCTGCACTGCATTAAGTGTAAAGAAGAATCTGAGAATTAGCATACAGTCTTTGCTCACTGTCTCTGGTTACACTGGAAATGCTCCTGCAGATTTGACTTCCATGGTGTGAAACTTGACTTTTCCTGAAAGGTGAAACTATGACACAAAACAGACCCTTTCCCCTTAAGTTGCTTCTGTGAGGACATTTCATCTTAGCAACCAGAAAGAAATCTAAGAAAGGAAGATACATCTTTTTTCTAATAGATGCATAAACCCTTCTGGAGTGAATCCTTATTAAATAATTCAGTGAAAGCATATTTATTTTAGAGAAAATGTTTTATTTTGTGGAATTAATTTGTCCTATAATTAGATTAAAATATGACTAACATACTTCTATATGCTTAGTAAAATATACTTTCTAACAGTACATTTTAAAAATGGAGACCGCTGTGTTCTAAAGAACACAAGTTCCTGTAATTTATAAAAGATGTTGTTTCATCTTTTATGTGCTGTAAGGAATTGAACCAAAAATCTGCATGAACTTTGCATTCTCCCCCATACTAATTTTAAGCTAATATTGCAGAACTAATGACAGGCTTGAGCAGCCCTATTATCAATTCCAGCTGTCTCCTGCCTCAAGATCGCCTGAATTATGGCAACGTTTTAAGACATGAAGCTCTGAATAGAATCCATTACAGATGAGTTCTTGTTTTAATATTTTTGCCAACTGCTTCATAATCATGGCTATCTTTTTTCTTCACAGGAAAAAGTTTAGGACAACTTGAGTAATTTTACTTAATTTCTTTAAAAAAATTTTATCCTAGACTCAATTTATACCAAATCACTAGCCTCACTGAACAGTTTATCCTCAGTCTCATAATCTGAACTCTCTCCAAATTGATATATGCATATTTGTTAATGTCTTGGAATCAACCATTCCAGGGAAGTCTGTCAGTTGTCTCTTATCCCTTTTTGAATACTACTTTCCTCACTGTAAAATTATTTTTGTCCACATTTGTCTAATCTATTTAGAATTATAATAAAATCTCACATCACCAAAGATACAACTGCTCCATAGCTTCCTCAGTATGAAATATAAATCTATCATCATACATGTGAGGTACCACTCACTCCCTACTAATGTGTGTTCACTCTCACATTTGTAAGACATTATTAAATTCACGAAGGCCCACAGTCTACTCTAAGTAGACATCAAGCATATGTTTCTATATTTATTTACTGAACTGACAGTGTTTTCACAATCTTCATTAATGAGATATTTTGTTCCAAATTCTCCCTGGGAATATAATGGGATTATACATTATGCTTGTATTTTTAGCATCCATAGTGTTGTGAAGATCATAGGCAATGAATTAATAAAAAAGTGGGAGGACCAATATGTGCTGGTGCACATTGTATCTAAAAGATACTACACAGATGAATGTGTTTAATTCTGACAGTGAAAGAAGCTGTGCTAAGGAAATGAGAATTTTAAATTGGATTTAACCTAATTAAGTAGCGAAGATTATTAGCACAGGGATCTACATACACTGAGGATGGAGCACAGACAGAACCCGTGTTGCCTGAATATATGCACGTGATTCCCAGAACTGATAGTTCAAGAGATGAAAACAAGAGCATGTGGTGAAAAAGTAGCTGAAAGGGAAGAGGATCTGTGATAGCATGCCACAAAGGTGGAAAGCCAATGAAGAATTGTTTTGTAAGAAAGTGGCAGAATACAAAATCTAATATTGGGATGGTCTTTCAATATGCAACGCTTTGAATTAATTAGGTGTAAGTGAGGGTAAGGTTAGAAAATTTCAGACAGAAAACTGGAGAATGCTAATACTAATAATACCCATTGAACTGAACAGTTATCTTACAAGAAAAATTACTCTACCAGCTGGGGAAACGGCTCAGAGGTTAAAACACTAGACATGCAAACTTGAGCAATGGCACCTATGTAGCTTTTGGTTAGGTGTGGGAGCTCTTGACATCTCAGTACTGGGGAGGCAGAGACAGGAGATTCTAGGATCAAGCTAGAAAACTGGTCTAGCCAAATCTAGTGTGCTCTGGGTTCAAATAAGAGCCCTAACCTCAAAATATAATGTGGAGAGTGATGAAAGAACACACTTGGCATCAATCCCTTGGCTTCCAATTCCATGTAGAGACCCTTGAATGTCATCACACTCACACACACTAGAAACACACACATGTGGTCAAAAATAGATTCATACAACTCATAAAGACCATGCAAACACACAAATAAAATTAAT
>CABHPH010109892.1:0-14694 GCA_902168325.1 Peromyscus nudipes | reverse complement strand
CATGGAGAAAACAGCCTTTTACACATGCTTGTAACGTACAGTTTGTAAGACCCTTATCTCCAGCGCTAGGAAGTCAGATTGTGTATTCTATCAAGTCAAGTACTGCAAAGTCAGTTAGGGACTGTTCTTTAAAATACTTTTGCTTAAAATGGGGGTTTTCTTAAGTTGGGAGATTGTTCTGTTTGCTTCTGTTGAGAAGACTGGTGTTGGACTTTCAGAAAACTGAAGATGCAGCTATATATATAGAGTTAATACTACAGTATTTATTTACATTAACTGTGGGCTGGAGGTGATGAAGTTGAAGGGACAGGAAGACTAACCTTTGAAAGGCTGTATTGCCAATGAGTGCATATTGGAAAAACAGGAGCATTATTAATTCTGGAAATGTGCACCTTATTTCCCAATCTGTCTTTGTAGCAAGATGCATTTCAGCAGAGCCTAATGATGCTTTTGAGGCAATCAGTTCCAGCTGGAGCATTCAGAAAGCCATTTGGTTACCGTGAATGGAGATTTGGGATATAGTTTTACTTTGCAAAAGGAAAGCTTTCCATTTGTTTAATCTTTGTTTATCTCATAATGGTGACACATTGGCTACATTTTACATTTGTAAAAGGCTGCGTTAGTAGGTAAGGCAGTGCCCAGATTTGGGGGTTAGGACCACCTCTATTGTGTTTGTGACATGGTACCTCATCTGTAAAGTGGATTAGTTCATGTCTGCTGTGCTGCTTGGCTGTAAGGATAAAGATCCTTATGGCAGGTAGCAAGTTTAAAGTGACCTCAATGGGTAAACGAAAAGTCAACCTTGGAACAGCTGTTTCTATTTCATCCAGTTATTAGCTGTTTGAAAGCTAAAAGTATTTGTTGCTGTAGCATTATGCAGACAGAAAGAAAATAGCACTATCTATCTGCCCTCAGGATTTTACAGACTTGTCTAAAGTGTCAGTAAATAGATGTGTGTATATAATATATGTGTGTATATATATTACAATTATATATATAATAAATATATATGTATATTACAAATTGTAAAAACAACAACTGGCTTGCTCTAAAAGAAAACCATGGGAATAGTTAGTTGGGATAGGGAAGTGAGTTTTATGTTGAAATCTGCGAGGGGAAAGAGGCAGTTCCCAGGCCAAGAGGAGAGCAGCCAGTGCTTGGAGGAGTTTAGTAGCTCCCAGTATTAAGAGTCCAGGAACTTGGTGAATATGGCAGAGGAGGCTGGACAGGCAGGTTGGGCCCGATGGTCAAGAGCTCTGAAAGCTTCGTAAGGCTTTGCTTTTCTCAATAAGGAGTTGCTCAAGGGTTTATTTAGTAAGGCATGCCACAGAGGGAGAGATGAAATTATGTGTACATTTCGTGAGGCTCATTATTGTGGTTGATCTGTTGGAAGTGAGGGAAGTGGACACATGGAGACGAGGAATACATCTGGCCAAGGCAGGAGATGGCAGTGGCTCGTGGCTTTGGCAGATGTAGAGATGTGGCTGGAATTGAGATGTGTTTTGGAAAGAGAAACACTAGCCTTGTGATCGACTGAAGAAGCTGGGATGGAGAGGGTGGGATCCTCCATGACTTCCAGATGAGCTGCTGTGTGCATGGAAGGGTGTTTCCCCCACATTTGCTGAGATAGGAAAACCTGAAGAGGTGACTGGTGACCAGCATTAACAGCTGTCTGGGAAGGTATGACATCGGAGATGCTGGGAGACAGCTAAACCACGCCCAGTAAACCATTACTCAGTGGATAATTACCCAGGAAGCTGTGTTTTCTACACAGAAGCATTGATGCTGTCAGCCCTTTGGCTTCCTTCACTTTATATGAAGACATATAAGATGTTGACAGTCAGGTGCCTGGCAATGAAGTGAGAAAGAAAGTAGATGGAATAAATATGGGGAAGTATTACATTCTTAGATTGACCTAGAACTGTTCCTGAGCACTTCATAGAAGTAGTCTTTTAAGTAAACTGGCAACTATTGTCTTCTGAGCTAAGAAATAGGAGCTTGAAAATGATAGAAAGTAACCCCACAGTTACAAGCCTCTGCCTATTGAAAGCCTTCATACAAATGCTCGGTGAGAATTATTTTCTTAAATGAATGAAACAATTGGAACCACACCCTGTTCTTTTTCTGTTTCAATAGAGAACTAGAAGGGATGTCCAGGAAAATGGACTTTCCGAGCAAAACTGAAGTCAGTTGTGGCGAACTTCCATTTACTTAATATCTGCTGGGATCCTGTGCTTCATTGTAAAGAACCCACACTTTGAAATCCTGGGACCTGGTGTCAGATTCTTGCTTTGAATTCCTTATGCACTCTTTCACCTTTGACAAGTTCAGAAAGCCTGAGTTTTGTTTCCTCCTGTGTTAATAGTGGAAGCTTATTCATCCTTGTTCCTAGTAAGATGGCAAAGTAGTCAGGTGGTGGCGGCGCACTTTGATCCCAGCCCTTGGGAGACAGAAGCAGCCGGTTCAAGGCCAGCCTGGTCTACAGAGCAAGTTCTAGGAAAGCCAGGACTACACAAACACTGTCTTGAAAAAAATGAGGGGGTGACAAATGTAGCTTCCTTTTCTTGTCAATTTTGGGACTGGAAGAGACTTTACAATAATTTTTCAATCAACATATTAACTGCTGTGTCTACACGAGTCTACAGAGAGCTTTATAATTGGAAAACACAGGGTTCGCGTTCCTAGTGCAGTGTTTTTGACTAGTGACTTTGGGCCTCTTTCTTGGCTATTTATCTGCAAAGCTGTAAAGAAAAGGATAAAAGATAAAAGAAGTAAAAATGTGAAATACTTGACAATATTTACATAGTAGGAAGTAAAGGAATTAATCTGTTAGTGATATGGGTAGAAATCATATTTCATGTTTGAGATAAGTAAAATACAAAATGAGACAGCTCAAAATGAAGACGGGGCCTGCTGCATTTGCGTTTTTTTAAAGCCTTTTCTTTGGTTGCATGCTGTACAACTTGCCTCTTGGGTCTGTGGATGCAGAGCAGTTGGTAGAGTGCTTTCCCAGCGTGCACAGAGCCCTGGGTTTGATCTCAGTACTACAGAAACAAAGAGGCGTGCCATACAACTGGAGGCTGAGACAGGAGGATCCGAATTTTAGGATCTTCTTTGACTATATAGCAAGTTCTAGGGCAGCCTAAGATGCACGAGACCATGTCTTATAAAAACAAAACCAGAAACTAGTCTCTGTTCTCATAAAGATTCCTGCCTCAAGTCCAAAAGAAATTTTTCCCCGGTTATGTCTCCCTCCCTCCCTTCCTTTCGGTTTTTGGTGACAGAGTTTCTCTGTGTAACACCTCTGGCTATCCTGGAACTCACCTTGTAGACCAGGCTAGCCTCGAACCCACAGAGATCCCCCTGCTTCTGTCTCCCGAGTGCTGGAATTACAGGTGTGAGCCATCACTGCCCGGCCAGTTAGGTCTTTTTCTAGTAAGTAGTAAATATTGCTTAATCAGAGTACTCCATTATTATTTTAATGTCCTAAATATGTGCAGAGATTTTAGTTGTCCCAAAAGCAGGTAGAGAGTGTAATTATCTTCAGTGTTGGTATGTTCTGGCTCTGCAGGCTAACAGGTTTATATGCAGTGCTTGTAAGAAACCTTAACAATGACTACATTTTTTTTTTGTCCCTTTCTAGAAATGGACCAATTTTGACAAGATGTAGAGCTGCAGCGTGCCTGATCAGACATGTTCAGTCATGGCATCCGAACTTTGTAAGACGATCTCTGTGGCCAGGCTTGAGAAGCACAAGAATTTGTTCTTAAATTACAGGAATCTGCACCATTTCCCACTGGAGTTACTGAAAGATGAAGGGCTGCAACATCTGGAGAGGCTCTACATGAAAAGGAACTCACTCACAACCTTGGTAGAGTATTCTCTTGCATTAGTACCATTTATAAATGTGGTCCTGACCAAAGTATTTTTTTATTCGCCCACGCTGTTCAGATCAAGGTGTTACAAATGCAGGCAATGGAGACATACAGGGGCCGTCAGTAGTTGCTCATTCATTGCCTCAGTGCCTGCAGTTAGGATACAGAAGGGATGTGCAGGCAAGTGAAATAGTCTAATGTACCACTGAGAAAATCTCCCATGGCCCGTGCTTCTGCTGTGTGTTAAAGCAGCCTAGATAAAACGTAAACAAGAGAAGACCAGTAAGCCTGACTCTAACTTGGAGGAATTAAAAAGAGAATGATCTGAAGACTAAAGTCTTAATATATATTTGGGAGGTCTAAGGAAGCCTTTGTGTGTTAACCAAACAAAACCTTTATGTGTGCCTTGTTGAATCAGAGTGACCTTGCATTGGGATATAGTACAGTTTGGTGGAAAAAATTTTGCGGCTGCAGCAACATTCAATTTACTTTTTATGTTCCAAGAGAAAGCAAAAAGTCTTCATTATAATCTATTATATGTAAGATAAAGAAACTATTTAAATTTGGGAAGAGAATGTTCTAACCAGAATTTTGTTCCCACTGCTCGTTATAAAATGTGGTCCCCGCTTCAAATGAATTTACTTTATATGGCCCTTTGTGGTTATCAGTTTACCTGATTTGAATCTTTTGCTTGAATTTGTGACTTGGGTTAGCCTGCTCTTTGTAATTGAACCTTAAGTATCTGGAAAGTGTGTCATACCCGTTTCATATGTGTGGCATGTAATCTGGACAAATTAGTCTATAAAATACCTGAAGTAGGTGGAATGCATTATAAGGTGTATCTTTGCTTTATCAGGGAACAAATGGCTATGCATGTCTTTAGTGTTTGACATGTTGGTACCTATGTCAGGTTGAATGCCTAGATAGGTTTTTAAACTTAAAAATGTCTAGTTTACACCTTCTTAGTCCTCTATGAATTATCTCTACTGTGTGATGTGAGATCATACTTACCAAGATTTCTAGCCCTTGGGAAGAAGTGGTATAAGAAATGTATCAAAGATCATAGCTCCAATTTCCCCACTTGCATAAAATAGTGTACAAAAATGTTCACGAGCAAATCGCTGCCTGTCAGCAGTAGCCCAATGGAATAGACTTTTCCGAGAAACTGACCTTTGCTTATAAAAGTTAAACAGTTGGTCTTTTGTAAATTTCTGGCAGTTTTCAGCTTAGGAAAATATGCCAGTATCACACAATTTGGATGTACAAAGTGGCTCATTCACATATCTAATTGAAAATTGTTTTTAGTTAGTGTACAAAATAATAGATCCCATTAGGTCAAGTCCATGTGCATATCACTGTGTCTTCTCATATTCATCTCCCTCTTCGTCCCCCCTTCTCCCTAGTCCTTTCTGTTCACCCCCACCCTTAATTGGCCTCCTCATAGCATACTTTCCAAGTTCATGCTCTGTCCCCTTTTTAATCAGCCAAGATGAAATTCTTGCAGGGTTTGATAATAAAAGTATCTTGTTTTCGCTTGGCAATTAATATGTTTGATTAGTGTGTATCAAATAACTTTAGGAACTATACTGTGGAAGGCTGTATAGCTCCCACAGGATGCTGGGAACCAGCAGTCAGCTCAGAGCTGTCCTATTCCCTGGCTGTATCAGATATAAGACAAGGTTTCAGAGTGTTTGCTGCTGGTAAGATGTAGTTCCTGCCTGAGGTTTAGTTTGTGGAATTTGACCAGAGGCTGCAATGCTGCTGGGTTGCCTTATGGATTCATTGGCCTTTCATTGCTTATTTTGAACGAGCTCGGGGACCTGCCAATCATTTCTGTTTTCCTCTTGCTTCATTCTTTCCTATACAATTCTATTTTTCATTGTGCTAAATGCCCTTCTTTTCTACATTTTCCTACATGTCACCTCTCACCACGAAGAGCCACTTCCTGAGAAGTAGTGACCCATGTGCAACTCCTACCCTGCTCACTTTTGCAATTCAAATGATTTGACTCAGCACAGTGGCTTTTATTTATAGGATGGTTGTGTGTCATGCTTTCTGAATTTGGGGAATTTAGAAGTAAACCAGGAAAAAGCCTGTGAACTTAATGGAATAGACCTTTAAAAAAAAAAAGCAACCTTTTATATGCATTTCTTTTATGCTGAATTTATCCCTGTGCCATAAGTTTTTGTCTTTGGTTCCATCTGGAATATCTCTTTTTTTCTGTGTAGCCTCCCACTCTGGCTTAGGAACAATGCATTCTTGTTCAGTGGGGACCATCTCAGTTTGGCAGGGGAGCTCATGCATGCTGTATTAGTCAGGGTTCGCTAAGAAACAGGACTGATAGACTGTGTATTATATATATATAAAATATGTATTTTATATATATAATTTATAATATTGGCTTACAGGCTGTGATCTGAGTAGTTAACAGTGGTTGTGTCCCTGCAGAAAGGCAAAGGATCCAGTAATTGTTTAGTCCATAAGATTGGGTGTCTCAGCTTTCTCAGTCTGGTGCTGGAGTACTGGGGAAGTCCTAAAAGCTGCCAGTTTTCAGTCCATGTTGGAATACTGAAGATATAGGTTCTACCACCATTGAAGGAATGGCTCGGGGTAGGTGAACTTGCCAGTGAGAACGAGGGCAAGCAGACAGGAAACACAAGCTTCTTTCTGTCCTTTTACGTGGCCCACCACCAGAAGATGCAGCCCATATTTGGGGAGGGTCTTCTGACTTCAAATGATCGGGACTTAGGGTGGGTCTCCCACCTCAAATAATCCAACCAAGAAAAATTCCTCACAAGGAATGCACCCAACTGCTTGGGTTTTAATTACTTTCAGATGTAGTCAAGTTGACAGCTAAGGCTAATCATCACACAGGTATTAATCTGACCATGAACTCTGTAAATTCAGCAGTGCATCTTGGATGTGTGGCATATCAGGATATACACGACTAGAAGAGTCTACATCTAAATCCTTAAATTTCATGTTACTCTCTTTGTGGCTAAGCTTGTACAGCAAAAATTCAGCACTGTTTTTGGGCCATCAGCCCTATGTCCAGCCCCAGTGCTTGGCCTGGACATAACTGTGGAGTCCACCATTGTACTTCCAGAATGGCACACATTGTTTTTTTAAAGTGACATTTTTCAGATACTTGGTGGCTCTTTAGATATGCATAATCTTGATGACCTGTTCAATCTTGAGTGAACACAAGGATTTGAACCTCTTGATTTGCACAATTTTGTAGGGTTTTCTGGGATGAGAGTAGGTCTTCAGAGGGACACGGACCACGCTGTCCCTCTGCCAATGCCTGGTCTTGCGGCTCCATGGCACCCCTCTTGGTTGATAGTGGCCTGTCTGACCTTGGGCTTCAGATTATATGTGCTGCCTTGTCACTCTGTACTAAGCACTACTGCCTCTGGGAAGGACCAGTGGCCCAGGAGCTCAGATCCCCTGACCTGGATGCACACACCCCTGAGGCCAGTGCCCCAGGCCAGGATGGCAGCACTAATGGAGGACTGAGTAACTTCCCTAGCCATCTATGTTTCTACCCTAATCTAGTCACCAGCTTCAAAGGAGGACTCCATACATGTGCCACATATGAACATGTATACACATATATACCACCCACAGAAATTAATACCTACTGTTAAAGATTATTAATACCTTTTTAGAAACTATGAGAAGACATTGTAACTCACTATTGGAGTGGAAATTGACTTACTTTTTTTTTTTTTTGGTGGTTTAGACTCTATCTAGTAAAATTGAATACCCAATAGGAAAAAAAATCAGATGAACAAGGCTATTCATTGTATGCTAACATATTAGCATGATGAACAGTTGTTTTCATAAGTGTGCATTTAGTATGTTGGTTAAAACCTAGTAACAGCTAACTTCTTTTGAATCTTTACCAAAGCATTTGCTTGACAACAAATGCTGGGCATTGTTCGAAGCAATTTGCATGTGTTATTTAATCCTGAGAACAATGCTTGGATGCAGGCACTTTCATTACCCACATTTACAGATGAATAAGGCATTGAGAAAGAGCTGGGGTGATGATGGTTGTGGAGGATGATGGAGAGTGTGAGAAAGGACTGTGGGAGCTGAAGAAGATCCCTAAGTGGTGATAGTTAAAAAAGGATGCACTATTATATCGGGCTATTACATTACTTTCTTTTAAATGGATACTTTAAAAAGTTATTAAAGATGGCTGGCATATAGATTCTAAATATTTTGACTTATAATGGTGGTGACTCTGTTAATGTATTTATTATCGACATAAATGGCTCCTTTGAAGCTGGCGACTAGGTTAGGGTGAGAAAAGGCAATGGCTAGGGAGGTTACAGGCTTATTTCTCCCTGGCCCTCACAGGGTAACATTCCTTTTCCAAACGTTTGGAACCAGAAGTAGCTTTACATTTTAGGTATTTTTCTTCGGATTATTTATTTGCATATACACGGTTAATTTGGGGGATGAGAATCAAATTTAGTCACATAATTCATTTGTATTTCATACTTACCTGAAGTTAATTGCATGCTATATTTATAGAACTCCTGAGTTTTGACTGCACCCTATCAGAGAGGGCAGGTATGGAACTTTCCATTGTGGTTTTGTGTTGATGCTCAAAGGTATTGGATCAGAGGGCTGCTTGGATTAGATGCTCTACCTAGAGTAGAAGCTGTATCAATATTGAAGCAGCTTGAGCGAAAACAGTAAATTAAGGTGGTATAAAAGAACATTGCACAGTCACGTGAGGTGAGAGGGATAGGAGGAAGGGTCTAAGTGTGGCTCCTTTTAAATTCTCTCATGAGGAGTTTCTTTTGTTGTTGTTTTGTTTGTTTGTTTTTAAGATAGGGTTTCTCTGTGTAGCCCTAGCTGTCCTAGAACTTGCTCTGTAGACCAGGCTGGCCTCGAACTCAGAGATCTACTTGCCTCTGCCTCCCAAGTGTTGGCATTAAAGGCATGCACCACCACCGCCCAGCTTCACGACAAGTTTCTTGTTGGTGGTCAACCTTTTGGACACATAGGGTTTCAACTGCTGCAGTAGTACAGGCTCTGCAGTCACCCTGATTGTACTGTACGTGCTCTAGCTGTGTATAAAACCATCCTAATTGTTTCTTGTATTGAATAGATAGAAATAGGTAAGTCTGTCACATGGTCAAGTTTCCAGTGATCTGTTTGTTTTTGAAACAAGATCTCGAAAGAGGTCCAGGCTGGCTTTGAACTTGTGCGTTCTTTTAGCTCTAGCTTCCCAAGTGCTGCGATTACAGACATAAGCCTCCATGCACAGCCATCTGCCTGCATTTTAGTATTTATGTAATGTAGTCCTAGAAAATCAGTTTGTCGAAGTGTGAGCAAGGGCACAGGGAAACCACCGAACTGGACAGCTCTGTGGGTGGGAAGAAGGTTTATTGTAAACATGAAACTGTTTCATGGCGCTCTCTCAGGTGGAAAAGAGAGAATAGCCAGAGGCATTTGGGGAAGTCCAAAGCTGCCATGGCTACCTGTTAGGGACAGAAAGAGTAGCCAAAAAGTTGGGGAACGCCTCGCCAGTTATAGAGAGAGCAGGTAGCTTCAGAGTAGAGGGAGCTGGAAGTTGAAGCAGTGTGTGTGTGTGTATTTGGGGAGATTGGCATGAGCAGTTAGATACATAATTTCCAATTACACAACATCTGCCTTGCAGATAAGGGCAGTTTTATTTGATCAAAGTTCACTCCTCATCAAAGCTGGGTCACAGCCTGCAGCTCCATGGTGTAATAGCATCCATGATTACCAGTTTGTTAATTTATTTTTAATTAAAAAATATGTTTTTCAAGACAGGGTTTCTCTGCATAGCCCTGGCTGTCCTGGAACTCGAACTATAGACCAGGCGGCCTTGAACTCAGAGACCTGCTTGCCTCTGCCTCTCAAGTGCTGAGATTAAAGGTGTGTCACCATGCCCGACCTCTGTTTATTTTTAAGTTCTTTGAGAATTTAAACATGAGTATGTTATGTTTACACCATTTATATCATTTCCACCCTCCCTCTCCCCTTCAGTATCTCCTCCCCATTCTTCTGATATTCTCAACCTCCTCTTCTGTATTTGTTTTACACACCCACTCACCAACACACACACACACACACACCCCACACACAGAGTGTTGCTCGTGTGTACATGTGTTTAGGGCTGACCACTTAGGATTGTCTAACCTGTTGGGGGCTCATCTCTGGAGAAAGCTGATTCTCCCTTAATCAGCAGCCTGGAGTTCTGGATTTTCTACATCCTTAGCAGCCCTTGATATTTTCCATTATTTTGTTGTTTTGTTGTTGATATCCTGTCTTAGTAGTTATGAAGCGGTACTTGTGGGATTTGATTTGCACCTCCCCAAGGCTGATGGTGTAAAGCATCTTTCCATGCACTTATTCACAGCGTTTGTACGTTGTGTTAGCTGGCTTTCTATTGCCCTGGCAAATCCCTGGATAACCAACTTAGAAAAGGCTGATTTTGGCTCGTGGTTTTAAAGGTTCGAGTCCACAATTGAGTAGGTCATTAAGAACCCCGTGGGAGTGCTGGGTGATAATGGGTGGCGAGTGTATGGTGGAGTAAATCTGCTCCTCTGTGACTGGGAAACAACAGTAGGAAGAATGAGAGAGGAGGAGGAGGAAGGCAGGGACTGAGTTCCCTTCAAGTTAACATTCCCTCTGCTCTGAAGCCGCACTGCCTTCTCATAGCACTCGCCTGGGAACCAAGCCCTGGATGACGTGTGAGGTCCAAGTCTGACATGTGTTCATCGGTCCGGCTTTGAGTAGCCTTTTTGTTACTGAATTCCAATAGTTCTTTTATGTTCTGGGCGCTAGATCCTTATCTGCTGTGTGTTTTGTAAGTATTTCTCTCAGTCCATACATTATCTTTTATTTATAATGTCCTTGATGTACAAAAGATCTTAATTATGATGAAATTTAACTTACCTCCTTTTTGACTTTGTAGCTTATGCTTTTATATACCATCTGTGAATCCACTGCCAAATCCAAGAGGAAGGAGATTTATTCCTTTTCCTTTAAATAATTTGTTTTCATTTTATGGGTGTGGGTGTTTTGCCCGCAGTTATATTTGTGCACAATATGTATGCAGTACCCATGGAGGCCAGAAGAGGGCCTGCATCCCCTGGGACTGGAGTTACAGATGGTTGTGAACCACTGTGTGGGTGCTGGGAATTGAACTGCGTCCTCTGGTAGAGTGGCCAGTGCTCTTAACTGCTGAGCATCTCTAGCATCATGTTCCTATGTTTTGTAAAAGTGATGATTTTAGCTCTTAAACTCAAGTTCTTGAATTGAGACAGCAAGTTAATTCTTGTATAGTGTGAAATAGGGATACAAAATCATTCTTTTTATTATTATTATTATTTTTTTTTGAGACAGGGTTTCTCTGTGTAGCCTTGGCTCTCCTGGAAATCACTCTCTTTGTAGACCAGGCTGACCTTGAACTCACAGAGAGCTACTTGACTCTGCCTCCTGAGTGCTGGGATTAAAGGCCTGCATCACCACACCCGGCTTTTATTTTAATTTTTATAACTGCTCTAAGAGCCAAAATGTGTGACTCCTGTGAGATGTGTTGTTAGGTGTTAGGTTTGAGCAGGTGCTGAACCTTGAGTCTGACTAGCTTAGCCACACAGGTATTTCCTCGTCCTGATGGATGCAGTCTGGGCTGTTTGGTTACTCTGGCTTGAGGGAAACCTCAGGGGTGAAGCCTAACAAAGCTGTCACCAGTTTGAAGTCGCTGTGGAGCAGGTGAGTTCTTTTGAGAGACTAGGCGTTAGACTTCCTGGCAGACAGACAGACAGGGAGAGGAGCCATGGCTGAGTGATAACTTCCAAGATGGACAGCTTTTTCCTCACCCTCCTGACTTAAGAAAAGAACCTGACAGCTTAAAACAAAGGCCTTGCAGGCTTTTGTCTCCCGCCAGCAGCCCCCCTGCTGATGGACTGGCTCAAACCAACCCTAAATTAGGGGAGGAAAACTCCCCGGACTTAAAAACCCCAGCCCTCAAGAAGAGACTGGCTTTTTGGCTTTCCAGGGGCCTTGTTCTCTGTGTGTCGGCTGCGCGTGCGCACGCACGCATGTGTTCCCTTATCCCCAGTAAATGCCTTTCTCGGACTGCTGTTTCTGTCTGCTCCTGCTTGCAGTGTTGAAGATTTCCCTGATGCTATCTGGCTCAGGATTTTTTCTGCCTTTTAATTTTTTAATTGGCAGGAAAACAAACAAAAACGGAGCCTGATCAAGAACCCCAGACTGGATCACTTTTGCCTTAGCTTCTGAAAGGGAGGAGCCAGAAGGACAGTACCATCCAGAGAACATCACAGATCCGCTGTGGTTTATAAAACACTGAAATAACGTTCCAACTTATGAAATTTAAAAACCTTCACATTTAAGGGGAGTTTGAAAGAGTATTTTATGCCAGCTATACTTGTTACTTTTGCGTTGGCTATGAAGAAGGGAGTCATACTACAGAGCATCAGTAGGGGTCAGTCATGGCCTGTTCAACAGCTGCCGTTTCCTAGGCTGTTTGAGCTTTATTCACGAGAGATGTATTTACCTGTTTTGTTCTTTCAAAAGGCAGTATTCTCACGAACTCCAGTCTTCTCAAAATTAGTGTACCGTTTTTAAACATACACACAATGTGCTTAGCTTGTTAATCAACTCTTACTGATGCCTATCAGTAGCAGAAGTATGGTCTCAGTGCTTTGTGTATAGCTCTAACTCAGAAAGCAAAGCAAAAAACCCAGCTTATCGTGGAATGCTCTCTGTTAAAACCAAGTAGGCATCCAGCAATAATTGAGGGTCATGCAAACTGACCAGAAACAATATTGATACTCCAGCAGATGAAACTAGATGAGGCTCTGACAGCATTTCTTCCCTGTCCCAGTCTTTGCTTTAATAAGTAAGCCCTCTGCCCTACAGTTCTCTAGTTTTGCTAGATATACCCATAAATGGAAATGTGTGTTGTTACTGGGAAAGATACCAATACTAAAAGACTATTCCAGGGGTTTTGATAGATCCCCTTGTGACATCTGAGGAAGTAAGTTTTGAATGTATACTGGTATCATGTATACTGGTACCAAATATGAGGATCCAAAACTTGTACCACTTAGACATCAGTGATTCTGTCAACAGTGAGTATTCAGATACTTCAGTCACTGTGTATCTGTACAGTGTCCATGTTCAGTGATGGTGCTTATGAGAAAAGGGCGTGGCTATTATGTATCTGAGCAGTGGGAATGTGTCTGTATGCCTGTATGAAATTGTATTTGTTTTGGTTTGGTTTGGTTTGGTTTTTAGTTTTTCCAGACAGCGTTTCTCTGTGTAACAGTCCTGACTGCCCTGGAACTCACTTTGTAGACCAGGCTGGCCTCGAACTCACAGAGATTTGCCTGCCTCTGTCTCCTGAGTGCTGGAATTAAAGGAGTGTGCCACCTCCACCCATAATGTTATTTTCTTACTGAAAATAAACCAGTGGGTTTCCATTGTGTTTAGTTTTTGGTTTTGTTGTTGTTTTTGTTGTCTTAAGCTATTCCTTAGAAAAGCCCATGTATTAGTTACTTCTCTAATCATTGTGGCCTATCTTTCTCATCCCCTAAGCTTCTAAGCTTCCTAAGGCTCCACAATCTGCCCCAAACAGCACCTCTACCCGGTGACCAAATGTTCAATCATGAGTCTGTGCTAATATTTTACATCGGACCTCAACAGTCCTTGCCACTTTGTACAAAATCAGTCTATAGCTTTATACTTGATTTTTATTTAAATTTGAAATTTATATGTTTGAGAGTATGTGCACCTGTGAGTGTAAGTGTCCAAAGAGTCTGGAAGAGGGCATCAGATGCCCTGGAGCTGCAGTAACAGGTGGTTGTGAGTTGCCCAACTTAGGTGCAAAAGCCAAATATGTTCTGTGTTAGTTTCTTTCTGTTGCTGTGGTAAAACTCTGTGAGCAAGGCGATTTTGGTCCAGAGTGTTAGTCTGTTAAGGAGGGAACAAAGGCGTGGCGGCTGCAGCTGCAGCTGAGGGCTCACATCTTGAACTGCAGGAAGGAATCCGAGAGCCAACTAGGAATCGCGTGTGGCTCATGAAACCTCAGAGCTTTGCTCCCTGTGATGTACTTCCTCCAGCAAGGCCACACCTCCTAAACCTACCCAGAGGCACCAACTGGAGGGACAAGTCATTCAGTCCATCACACACATACCTAATCGTTGGCCAACCCCAACCCAAGCACAGCTGTTACTTTAACAAGATTGTGCAGAACTCAGGATGTCTTTAGGAGTACTGGTAAGGCATCACAGGACAATAGGCCACTTTCTAGACACCCCCTTCCCCTTTGCAGATGTTACTTCCTGTGCCCAGTAGGTGAACCAGAGCGACCTATCGTCTACCTCATGCCAGTCTGTTATATTTGTCTTTCAGAATTCATGCCAGACGTTTTTTATTTTTGTTTTCTAAAAGCTATTCCTGGTTCTGTCATTGAAACCTAGCTTACCTTTTGGTGTTTGGGGGATGTGGAATGAAAAACAAAAACCATATCCTGTGCACTTCTTCAGTTCTCATAGTGTGCTTCTTCATGTACTTGTAACCATGAACTTGTAATACGAACCATGTTTGTGATTTGATACCCAGTTATTTACAGGACACCCCAGGGGTGGGACTGTCTGCTCCTTTCAACCTGTGAGTGAAATTGTAGAAGTTTCCCCTTGGAAAAGCACCCCTCCCCCGTGGCACATTTCATCCATCTGCCACACTCTCTAGAGGCCACCCTCAGGTCCAGAAATGTTGGACCACAGTTCTCATCTCTGTTCATTCT
>CABHPH010109891.1:0-12392 GCA_902168325.1 Peromyscus nudipes | reverse complement strand
TGCAAATTTGTATTTTCCTGAAGGTTAAGAGTTTGAACACTTCTTACAATGCTTGCTATCATTTTTCATCTTTTGATAACACTTCATAGCCCATTTTTATTGGGTTATGTGCTCTCTTGAAATTTAGATTGCTTTAAAAGTTCTTTGTGATTTCTAAATAACAATCCTCTGTCAGATGAATAGCTGAGAAATATCTACTTCCAGGTCTGAAGACTGACTCTTCACTCAACAGATAATTTCCTTTGCTGTACTATAATTTCACATGGTCGCATTTGCCAGTTTGGGGACCTATTTCCTAAGGGACTGGAGTCTTATTTAGAAAGTCCTTACATTAGTCTATATTTGGTTGTAGACTATTTACCTTTGTCTGTGACATTCCATACTGCTTTTTTTTTTTTTTTTTGGTTTTCCGAGACAGGGTTTCTCTGTGTAGTTTTGGTGCCTGTCCTGGATCTTGCTCTGTAGACTAAGCTGGCCTTGAACTCACAGAGACTCACCTGGTCCTGCCTCCCGAGTGCTGGGATTAAAGGCATACACCACCACCACCGCCAGGCCTGCACCTGCTCTTCTAATAGCTTCAGGTTTTACTGTGAGGTCTTTAATCCATTTGGAGTTGTTTCTTGTTTACTGTGAGAGTTAAAGATCTAGTGTTACTCATCTACATGTATACATCCAGTTTTTCCAGCAACCATTCTTTAAGTTGTTTTATTTTCTTCATTTTGCATTTGGGCTATCTCTGTGAAAAATGGAGAGCTATAGATGCATAGCTTTATACAATTGCCACTGTTCTGTCCTAATTATGTATGTATCCCTTTTTGTGCCTTATCATGGTGCTTTAATGTGCCTTTCTAGAATGTTTTTTTATGATTAAGTATGCTAGTATTTCAAGCATTATTCTTTTTTGTCAGTTTTGCTTTGGTTTTTTGTTTATTTGTTTGTTTGTTTGTTTATTGGCCTCCTTAGTGCTTCCATATGAATTTTAATTTCTTCTATTTCTGTTATGAATGTTGCTGTAATTTTGTTTGGGATTGCATTAGATTTGAAGACTGCTTTCCACAGTTTTAGATCTAAAAAGAACTCAGGGGGAAAAAAAGACTCTCTGTGGTACCTATCAGCATGTGAAAGTGAGTACTGGTCTCCAGGCTCCCTCAGTATCACAAGTACCTGTTACAGAAGCCATGATGGCATCCTGAATCTTCTCTGCTCTTCTCATCTCACCCTTACCCTAAACTTCTCCAGCTCATTGATCCCTCACCCCACCCCACCCCACCTCTCATTCCCTTATAACCCTGATATTTCCGCTATGCACTCCCTTGGTCTGATTTGCTCACACTCCTTTGCCTTCATCTCTCTCTTCTCTCATGGCCGAGTCCAGTTTGCTGGTCATTTTCAGTCTTCTACTTTCTCTCTCTGCTCTGGACTCTTCTGATACCTCTGGCTGTTACCCCACCCCCAACCCCCCAACCACCACATTGACAGCAAAAACCATTTCCTCAAACATACCTTGGAGTAGGTATCTTGCCAGTTCATATACCTAGGGGGTTTATTTTCACAAAATAGATTTCTGATTGATGGGTATGGGAGTTTTATTTAACTTGTAGTGTCTTTCTAAAATCCTTCCTTTGTTATTTTGAAATTTTCATTGTGGATATCTTTTACTTCCTTGGTAAGTTTCATCCAAGGGTTGTAAAATCAATTGTGAATGGAATTGGCTAGCTCTTTGACTTCTCAGATTGCTTACTAATGGTATATCCAAAAGCTATTGACATTTGCATTCTAACTCAAATTCTGCCACTTTGCTCTTTTAGGTTCCATTTCTGCCAATAATATTCTCTAATTTCTATAATAAATGTATTACATGCCCAAGTGTGGTGGTGCACTTGGAAGGCAGTGGCTGACAAGTAGTCAAATTGATTTTTTAATAACTCACATGGTAATGTAACCTATCTAAAACAGAAGAATTTTTAAAGCATTTAAGTATTAAGCATTTACAATAATTAACTACTTAATTTCAAGCTTGGTAAAAAAGTTAAGTCATCCAGACTATGTATTTTTGCTTAGGAATGGATAAATACACTATGGAATATGAAATGTGGTTTAGAAATAGATACATATACTAGGAAATAACTGACATTAAACACAGGCACAGAAATCAACTGACTGGGCAGAAAGCACCTGCATTAAAATAAATGGTTGATTCAAATGGATATTTGTTATGTAGCAGAAAAAGCACCTCAAATGATAGATGACTCTGTACACACAAAATGTGCTATTTGGATCATGGGAACTAAAATAAAAGCTACCATCATGGTGAGGATGACAGGATAATAAAATGAGGAGCCTTCCCATTTCAGAACAAAGTATTTCTTAAACAGGATGCAAAGGGTTCATTAGACGTTGTACAAACCTGACACATTGTCTTCTTCATTCTAAAACTGTCTGACTCTAGAAAGGTTCCATAGTGAAAATTACAAACCTTTTTAGTGTTTGGAAGGAAATAATAGACAGAGGGAAATATCTGTTGAAGAATACATATGCATGCCATCATACAAAGTAACAACTAAACAATAAAACACATGAAAACTATTAGCAAGCAACATTCTTGATAGAAGAGCTAAAAATAAAAGAAAATAAAGATAAGAAAAGTGAGAGGAAATATGGGCCATGTTTAGCCATACAAGCAGTTTTGTGACACAGATAAACTGCAAAGCATTTTCACCTGTTTTCTATAAATTTTAATATACACTGCAGTTAACATTTCTATCCCTGGGTAATTAGTCTAGAGAATGGGAAAAACTCCATATAAAAACTACTTATGAAAATGTGTGCACATAATTTCAATAAGAAGCCTTAAGTGAGAAGTTACACAAAGTTGCACTGACAATAAACAGACTCATTTTGATACAATTACACAGGAACACTACTCAGCAAGGAACAGTAACAAAACCACAGGTACAAAGACTAACACTAAGGCTTGCACTGGTTAGGTTTTGGCACAAACTAGAGTCAGTTGGTAAGAATGAACCTCAACTGAGGAATTGCCTTCCTGAGATTAGCCTTTGGACAGTGTGGGGTGCATTTTCTTAATTGATGATCAATATGGGAGTGTCAGGCTCACTGCGGGCAGGTCATCGTGATCTTGGATTGTAAAAGAAAGAAAGAAAGCTAAACAAGACAGAGGGGAAGCCAGGAAAAGGCATTCCTCTCTGTTCCTTGCATCAGTTCCTATCCTTCAGTTTCCAAACTTAGGCCACTGCCATGGCTGCCCTGGTTGCTGCACTGTGACGACATGTGTGTCAAATAAACTATTCACCCCCGGAGTTATTTTTGGTGATTGGGTTTTGTCACAGCCAGAGAAAAGCAAACTAAGATAGTGAGAATCACATGAATTTCAAAAATAGGCAAAGCAGGGGCAAAATCCATCAAATTTCTGTTTGAAATCAGTAAGTGCTTGTCTCGGGGAGGCGACATGATCTGAAAACTGAAATAAGGAAATGTGAAAGGATAAAATTATCAAACTTCATCAAACTGAACATTTAACATGAAGGTAATTTTAGCATGAACAAACTGTGACCAAATGTAGCAAGGATGGTGGATGTTGCACTTGGCCATCCCAGTACTTGAGAGGCAGAGGTAAAAGAATTGTGAGCTCAAAGACAGCCTGTGTCACTTAGTGAGACCTTGTTTCAAACAGCAAAACAAAAGAGTGTGGAAAAGCCTGAAAGTTAATCATTGCTAGCCATAAACATGCACACAAAGAGATATGGATCATTTATGTATCAACAAATAATTACATGAATAATCTAAATATTAATTTTTAGAATGTGCAGAAAGGATTGTCCATGCTTGGAAATGGGCCTTCAAGTACTGAGCAATGGAATCATTTCCTGACAGAGAGCTAAACTTTCAATGAAAATACATGACTAAAACTCTCAAGTATGCATCTATATAATGCACAGGTAGAATAAAAAAGCAGATATAAATTTTCCTGGTTAGTGTTTTGTTTTGTTTTGTTCTGTATTTGTCAATTTGACACAAGCTATTGTCATCTGAGAAGAAAAACCACACTTGAGACGATTCCAACATCAGATTGCCTGTAAGTCTGTGTGTAGTGCTTTTCTTGATGATTGATGTGGGAAGCCCCAACCACTGTAGGTGGCACCATCCCTGGGCAGGTGGTCCTTGGAGATAAAGGATAGGAAGTTAAATGTGACCTTGAGGACCAAGCCAGTTAGCAGTGTTTCTCAAGTTCCTGCCCTTAGGTTCCTTGTTCTTTCGCTGACTTCCCTCAATGACAGACTGTGACTTAAGATTTATGAAAGAAACACTTTCCTCCCCAAGTTTATTTTTGTCACAGTGTTTATGACAGCGGTAGAAACCAAACTAAGACATAGATTTCAAAAACTTGAAACCAACGCTGAGTGTTGTATGTATGGATCTACATGACTTTGCTGTGAGAGGAAGTTACGGTCAGAAGAACAGATGAGAAGAACATGGCAAAATAAGTACTTTATGTAAAATAAGTAGTTTATGTTCATGCCAAAGAAATATTTTTAAACAGAGTACATACAGCTTAAATTGAAGAAAACATATGGATGATGGACAGAATTTGACGGAATTGTGAATAGTCGTCAAAGAGGACATCAAACATAAAACCTGCACCTATGAACAGATATACTGTTAACTAAGTGCAGGTCAGAATCATTAAGACAAAAGGCAAAAAGAAGCTAGAGGTAACAGGAATAAAAATTAACCCACTAGTTGTGAATTTTCAAATATCGAAGACGTATGGAATTAAGAGTTTGTACACAAAATAATAATGACTAAACACATATGTTAGACTGATTCCCAAAGAGGTAAAGACGTTAAACCGGACTGAGGGTAATATACAATCTAGATGGATTTTGTTTTCTCATCTAATTGCTCCAGTTAGAACCCCAAACTGACTGTTAAAGCCACAACAGATTTCTGAATATTTTAGCTGATTTAGGGGAACTATTTATTTTCTGACTGGAAGACACATATTTATAAGTGGGTTTTCCATAAAGGCTTTGGGAAGACTGAACAATTTTTTCTTTCCTCATTTGATGAATGTGTTTATCATAAAAAGATATTAAACTTAAGCAAAAATATGTTGCATAGGATATGAATAGACTTAATTGTACAGTTCCCTACTGGATGTTGCTGGTTATATTTTCCCAATTTTAGTATTAAAAATTTGTCTTCAAGTACACAGTAATAAATGTAATAAAATTCAAGATGTTGATGTGAGAGCCCACTTGCAGTTTCTTTTTCGTTTTCTTACCTAATGTAAGCATGTATGTTTGTTTTGTAGATCATAGTCTCAGTATGGAGTTAACTTATTTATATGTAAGTTTTTATTCCCATACATCTCAAACTGTGCTTCAAATTCCCTCATTTATTCTCTTGACACTTATTTTTATTGGGGGACTCTTATTTAATTTACACATTTTTTATTAATGATGTCTCAGTTGACTGTGGTAGAGGATACATTCTGCTTAATTTCTACACTTTTAACATTCTTAAGCTAGATAACACTTCCAGACCTTCTATTATTAAAAAGTAGAATGTTCTACAGATATGAGTTATATATAGTTGTTTTTATAATGTCAAAATTGTTATTTCCTTAATTACCTTTTAGTACAATACCCATTATTGAAAGGGAAGTACTGGGCCTGGGGTACATGCTTAAATTTCAGCACTTGGGAAGTAGAAAAAGGCAGATCTCTGAGGTTAAGTTCCATGTCAGTTGGGACTACACAGTGGAGGGAAAGTAGTTTCATATTGAAGTCATAAACCATCTTTGGTTATTTTTTATTTGTATTCTGATTGTCTATTTTCTCTGCAATACTATTAGTTTTTCCTCAATTCTGATAGATTTTGCTGAATTTAATTTGAAGTTTTGTTTTTCACTGAATGTAATTGTCATGTTTTTCAGATAAAATGACCTTTAACCATTATAAAAATGCGTTTAAGTATCTCTAAAAATGTGTGTGTTTGCATGTATGTGTGTATATGTGTGTGTGTCTGTGTGTGAGTGTGTATGTGTGTGTGTTTGAGTGTGTGTATGGGTATGTGTGTGTTTACTTAGCAATCCCCTATGACTCTGTTTGATTGCTTTTTACATAATTCTTTGCATTCTTTCCCTTTTAACAGGGGAAGTATTTTAATATGATGTGTGACTCCTACAGACAGTGTGTCATTGGACTATTCTATTCTGGTTATAAGAAACTCTGCCTTTTGATTTAGGTTATTGAATCTATTCAAAAATAAAATTACACTCGGTTCATATGGCTTGGTTTAGACATGTTTTGATTTTTATGTGTTTCTCCTATTTAAAAATATTGTAAGTTTATTTTATAATCCAGTGAAGGACACTGGTGGGTGAAGTATTTCTGCACTTTTCTCGCCTCTTTTGCTGCTCCCACTATGCATATGTCAGTATCTTTAATAATGCTCCACATTTTCCTGACACTTTATAAATTTCCTTCTTTCTTACTTTTTATTAATGGAATCTCATATCCACTGCTCAGTATTCATATTCGCTTATTCTTACTCTCTTTTTGACTCAGTATTTAATTGTTTAAAGCCTAGTCTCCTTTAGTTATCTGAACATGATCATAACAACTATTTCAATGTCTTTGTTTACTAATTCTACCATATGGTTTTTAGAGCCGGATTCTATATTCCAATATGTTTTGCCATGCATGTAGGCTAAGCTTTCTTACATATTTGAATATCTAAGGTTTCGCTGCAAACTGGATATTTTGATGATAGATTGTTGAGATGCTAGCTATTGTCCCTCCCCTCTAGGTAACAGCTGTTGCTTCCTTGACAAGTTTATTTGTTTAGAGATGTGGTAGAATCAATGATCAGAATCTATATTGTTAACTGAGTGTCTTAGTTAAGGTACCTATTGCTGCAACAAAATACCATTAACAAAAAGTGAATTGGGAAAAAAGAGTTTATTGGTCTTACACTTCCATGTTGCTGTTCATCATCAAAGGAAGTCAGGACAGGAACTCAAACAGGGAGGGGATCTGGAGGCAGGAGCTGATGCAGAGGCCATGGAGGGATGCTGCTTACTGACTTGCTCCTCCTGGATTGCTCAGCCTGCTTTTTTATAACACTGAGGACCCACAGCCCTGGAATGGTACCACCCAGAATAGGCTGGGTCTTCCACTATCAATCACTTGCTCTGCTGACTCCCCTTGGGAGACCTTGATTTGGGGGATGTAGGGATGTGGGGTGGCTTGGGAAAGAGGGCTGGGGGATGGGAGGAGGGGGGAATCTGTGGATAGTATGTGGAATGAGTAGAAAATTTCTTAATAAAGGAAAATGAAAGAAGAAAAAAGAAAATGCCTTATAGTTGGATATTATATAGGCATTTTCTCAATTTAGGTTCCCTCCTTTCAGATAAATAGCTTGAGTGTCAAGTTGGCCTAAGACTAGCCAGCACACTGAGCATATGGCTTAATCTATTCCTGCCTAGATATATTTTCTGGTTTTGTTTGTGTTATGTTTTTTCCTGATTATTCAAGATTTGTCCTTCCATTTGTATAGGTCACCTACTAATCACAGTGGATGCCTACTCTACTTGTCATTGGACAAATGTGTGCTTTGTTGGCTGGCATCATATTTTTGAGTTAGCATTTTGCTTGTATTTGGCCATGAGCTATTATTATGCACAATCTTTCTCCCTTATTTCCAAGACAATGTTTTCTCAGATACAATCTTTTACACTCCCACAATGTTTGTGAGGATATTGTGAAGCCTGGATTCTTAGGAGTCACTTATTAGTCAGAATGCCTGTTGTTCATTGTTACATGTTGGTGGTTTTTTTTAAAGCTCCTGTAGAATTTTTACCCTATATTCATTATTGCATGTGAAGAATATTTCAAACTCTGTCCCTTGTGGTGAATCTAGTACATGTGCCTAACTACCTTCACACCCTAATAAATGACTAAACAGACAGGATGACATATTTTGCCTTTTTTTCACTGGTTCTCTCAATTAAAATCTTAATTGCCCTAGAATTTTGCTTATATCAGAGCTTTAATGGTCATGTAACTTCTCTCAACAAAGATGTACTTGTTTTTGACACTACCATAGACACAGCGTTTTCCACTATTTCAATTAAAGATGCTGATGCTAAGGTTAAGGTGTGTCCTTTTCACTTAATGGAACACCAAAGACCATGGCCACTTATCTCAAGACAACATCTAATAAGTGGATGCTGAAAGTGGCTTTAAGGGATAGAGGTCTCTGATCTCAGCTTGCTATTATAGCCCTTCCACCCTGAGGGTTTTGGAAACAAACAGGCATTTGGGAGAACAGATAGAAGAAAAACTCAGGTGTGTGGGAGCTCAGAACCCCTATAGAACAGGGCAATGGCAATTACATCCTCCTCCCATCCCTCAGTGGACCACTGAACAAAACTGGGTATAGAAAAAGGGAGGCTTCTGTTTCTTGGTTGCTTTTGTCAATGACAGAATTTTTCTAACCTGAACTCACTGATGTTGAGAGTGACAGAGACATGCTTCAGAGGAGTTTCTAATTGTGTTTGCCAAGATGAACAGTAACTACCCTTGAATGGATGCTTCTCTCCTTGCTGTTTATCCTTGAGGTATTTTCCATAATAATCAAACGATTATCCCTGTATGACTACCATTGGTTACACTGAGGTTTTTCTGGGGAGAATGCTGCTAAGAGCCTTACCCCATCATTTGGAAGTCAGGCAACAACCATTTATATTTTTAAATGCTAATTCTATTTGGTTAAATGTTTAGGAGACAGGTAATATTCCTACATTTTTCTATTTCTATTAAAACCTGATAAATGACATTATGATAATCTCATTCACTGAGCTCATAAGATGTAATAGATTTTACATTAAAAGCATGAAGTAAATGAAAAATAACAAGATATGTTTTGTAACATGAGGGAACATCCACAGTAGACTGAATTAGATGTTCTTAGTTTTATCCATACATCTAAAAATGGATGAAAAATTATGTCATCAGATGGTTCTGAACATTCAGTGATCTACAATTTGTTCTAAAAAAATGTAACTCTTCATATACTGAGAATTCTATAGAAAATTGTTTGGGCTTTGTGGACTTTCAGAGGCACACTGATAAGATAAATATTCCAATATTTAAGTAACATCCAATGAGTTTCATGTGGAAACAGAAAAACATTTGGACAGCTATAATTAAATTGTTTCAAGATTTTTTGTTTATTTGTTTTCACTTTAAGTCCAAGTGAGAATTATATAAGATACTTGTCATTTTATTACACTTCTGAACTAAGTCTAGGCAAGTGATAGATGGATTAAAACAGTTAATGTACAATCTCTATTCTCAAGAAGTGCTCAATTAACACACAAAAGCAATATTTGCTCCTGAGCTATTAGACGCCTGAATGAAGTGCAAACGTGGTCAGAAAGGAGACCCTTGTATGCTTTGAAGAGACAGAATCTTCACCAAAGGAGAAGAGGAGAAACAGAATCCAACCCAGGAGACCCAGAGGAACAGAAGGGGCAAAGAATAAAAGTAGCTAATATTTGCATGGTGCTTACTAAATGTTAAATATATTCCTAAAGAATTTTACATATGCTGACTTCATTTAATTTCAACAATGTCTACCTAGAAAAATGTTTATTAATGCAGCATTTACACATAAATAAGCTAAAACATCTTGAAAACAAGCATTTGAACTGGGTTACTTAGAGAAGCCAAACTTTGGAACAGAAAACTATGTTCAGAAGAATTAAGAACATGAGACCTTGAGTACATGAGTAAGTATTGAATATAAAGTTGGGTATGAAGTATCTGATCTCTACTACAAGGCACTATATGCTATTGGAAGTTCCTGAGTTAGAAGTAATACAAGAAAAAAGTATGTTAGATATATTTGTTTAAAAAATGGAAGATAGGCAGGTTGTTTGAAGGGATACTATGATTATTGCTTGAAGAGAAACTGCAGTGAAGAAATTGAAACAAAAAGCTAATGTAGACAGTCTCCAATGTATTATAATAGCAAAGAAAGGTTTTGATCAAAGTGGGGAAAATAATCTTTTAATGAGAAAATTATAGCCGATTGTTCATCAATTTTAGAATTAAATGATTAGTAATTTCCTATTCAGATATAATTTTGAGATAATATAAAAATATATTTCATATCAGATAACTGTGATGAATATGATTAATTTGTAAATTATATAATTTTGTGAGAATATTAATTTAATGACTGAAATATTGTAGACATTCTATTCTCTATAATTCTGATATGAGGAAATTAAATCTCTTTGTAGTAAGGGAAACTTGTATAATCAAATACTAATTCAAAACTATACAATAATATTTTTATGAAATTGTACTCTAATGTCCCATATGACTAATTAAAATTTTGCCCATGAAGTAGAGAAAATTCAGGTTACCACAAAATAATAAAATACAATCTTTAAATTATGGAGTGTTAAAGAAATGAAGTGCAATGCAGTGGAATGCATCATTATAAAACAAATGCTGTCTGGTAGTAGAAAAGACAAGAGTCCCTTTGTCTCTATAGAGTCCGATTCGCAATCATACTCCTGGCTAATTAGTTCTTGAAGGAGGGTCTGTCTGGCATGGGATCAACATAATGTGCTGGAAGACCTGATCAGCAGAGCTGTGACCAATGGATCAATGGACAAGAGAATTGGAGGAGGAGATGAAGGTGGAGGAATGGCCATGAACCTATTGTGTTCTATTAAGTTGGGAATGGGCACTATCAAGTAGGCAATTGAGATCCTGCACACATGCAGCCATCACTCCAACATTGAAGTCAGTGAGAGTAAGACAGTTCTGGAGACTTTTTGCCTAGCTGAATGGAGATATTATGGAGGTCAGCAGCACAGAGCTCATGGACATCTTTAACAAGATCATAACTGACACCCAGATCTGAAAACAGATATTTTCCATACTGACACGCATCACAGCATGGTGGTTACTGACACACAGGCAAGTTGGGCCCGTTAGGATTGTGGATACCCCCAGAACATTGAAAAACAGCAGACCATACACAATCAATTTGATGTTGACCATTCTGGGACCATGTATAGCAGCAAACTCCAAGTTGGAGGATTCCTTCTGAACCAACATCTCTACAACAAGATTATCCTGTCTGCTGGGATGAGATTGAGGACATGAAAGTAACAGCGACATCAGCTACGTGCTCAGGTTGGATGTCATGTTCTGTTACCTTGAGTATCTTAACCAAATTGTCACGGAACAGATCCAGGTGATCAGAGGTGGCCGCAGTTGACTATGTCTTCCTGAATGGGAACCTCAGACCTGCTGTCTCACTGATCACATTGGAGCCACCTTGGACCCTGACACAGGCAACAGTCCCTTCTTATGATCACGTCTTTCTACCAGCAGCCATTTCTTCTCCAAGTCCTCATACCCAGCTTTCCAGTCAGTGACCATGGCCCTATCATGCCAAACACTGAGTTACCCCTGGCTCTAAAAAAGGCAGCCTGGGATGCTCACGCCATCCCACACCCTGTCCATTACCTCTCTCCTGTACCTGGACCAAGTCTAGCACTTCTGTTGCTTCCATGTCCCAAGGGCTCTGTTTCAGTTCTTCAAGCAACACTATTGTCCCTGTGCACCCTGGCACATATAGTTAGACATAAAGTTCACATTTCTGAATTGATTTGTCAAATTTGTTTTCTAAAGAGATTTTTCATATTTTTTCTAGAGATATGATACTTGTCCATTTTATTGTATGATGTCAGATATGGATCCACACTTTTCTTTGTATTTTCACTTTTATTTATTAATAAGTTCCTTGCTTTTTGCTATGTGGCTGCCTATTTTTCATGATATAATTTACAATTAATTCATTTGAGTCTAACAAAATAACTTCATACTTCTATTACATGGTGGAGGCTGTGGTGACTTGAAAGAAAATGGCCCCTAAAGGGAGTGGCAGGCACTATTAGGAAGTGTGGCCATGTTGGATGAAGTGTATTGTTGTGAGGGTAGACTTTGAGATCTCTTTTGTTCAACCTTCCCTCAATGCAACAGTCAGTCAATTTCCTCTTGCCTGCAAGACATAGGACTCTCAGCTCCAGCATCATGTCTGCCTGCATGCTGCCATGCTCCCCATCATGGTGATAATGGACTGAATCTCGGAAACTGTAAGCAAACCATCCCAATTAAATGTTTCCTTTATAAGAGTTGCCATGGTAATAGTGTCTCTTCACAGCAATGAAAACCATAACTAATGGGCATTTTCTCAACTGAAGTTCCCTCTTCCCAAATGACTTTAGCTTGTTTCAAGCTAATATAAAACTAGCCAGCACACTCATCTTCATTTAATTT
>CABHPH010109890.1:0-15171 GCA_902168325.1 Peromyscus nudipes | reverse complement strand
GTGTGTGTGTGTGTGTGTGTGTGTGTGTGTGTGTGTGTGTGTGTGTTATAGCTCACACTAGCGTGTCATTCCTCATGGGGCTGGACGAAGATGCCGCTTTATGGAGGTGGGGTTTCCACATTGGACCATTTTGAATCACACGGCGGGCAACATTTGTGTGCATATGGTTTTTGTTTTTTTTTTTTAATTCTTCTTTTCTTTAATTCATAGGACTGAATAGGTCCTATGGTGACTTTAGGTTTAAGTTCTCAGAAACTGAAAGTGATTGTCACACGGCGACTTTACCAGCCACGGGTGAAGACTCTGCTCTTCAGATCCCAGCCGGCATTGGTTATTGTTCGCATTTGTGCTGATGGTCAACATAGTGAGTGGTACTGATGCCATGCTGTGATTTTTTTTTCACTTAAAAAAACTTTAAAAGTATCATACAAGAAAAGTGTGTTTAATTATGACCTTCCTGTATATCCGTACATGTAGTTTGTACGTTGATAGCCCCTTTCACTCCTGTCTATGCTCGCCCTCTTCCCAGAAAGTCCCCATTCTACCTCCCTGTCTTTTATTTCATCGGGGGTAGATAATCAATGAGTTTTATTAGGGATGCTTATATGCACAAGGGAGAAGGGCTTACAGGAGCACAGACATCTGCCAAGGGCCTCACCACTGAGGAAACGTCTCTCCCTCCCCCAGCAACCATTAAGTGCTTATCGATCCTTAGGAGGAGATGGGAGCCTCCACCTTCTTGAGAGAAGGTTGGTGGGGCCAATCTTATGTGTGCGGGACATCACAGCTGCTGAGGGCTCAGGAGTGAAATGTCACTGTGCCTTGTAGTCAGCATTCCACACCTCTCTGCCCTTCAGGTCACATCTTTCTCATGACTATGACTTGTGAATAGGCTCTCTGTTTCTCCCAGTTCTCGTCCCACATTTGTGGCAGGCAGTGTCCTTGGAGTCTAAACATTCATCATTTTGGCCAAGTTCTATTTGTTTTCTTTGGGGCTTGACATTTAATGACATAATCTATGAAACTGTTGTGTAACCCAACAGTATTTATGCCCATGTTTTCTAAAGTTGCATAATTTAGTTCTTTATGCATTTGAACTAATTTTTGTTTCCATAACTTTCTTTCCTTCCTTCCTTCTCTTCATGCCTCCTCCCTTTGTCCCTCCTTCTCTCCTCCTCCTCCTCCTCCTCCTCCTCCTCCTCCTCCTCCTCTTCTTCCTTGTCATCATTGTGGGGAGACAAAGTTTCATGCCATAACCCAGGTTAGCCTCAGAGTCACAGCAATCTTCCAGCGCCCATCCCCATTGTTCTCCTCCTCTACCTTCCAAGCACTGGGATCGCTGTGCCAAACTTCCTTCATGAGTTCCAACTTAGTTTTCCGTGGTCTGAGGTAGAGGTCTAACTTCCTTCTGAATGTGGGAGTCCAGTTGTTAGTTAGTATCTCTTGAGAAGACCACGTTTTCTCACATGAGCTGTGTGTGGGATTACGCCTCCCTTCCCAGAATATCTTTCACTTTTAATGTTAGAGAAGAGCTTGCCTGGCACATGTAGTACCAAGCTTGACTTACCTAGGTTGACATTCTGGCGTGGATCCTCCCAGGAAGCCCAGGAGCCTCCTAACACCTCCACGTCTGATATGCCACATTGCCTGAGTCACTCGTCACTGTCAGTCCCAGAACTGTTCACCTGTTCTGCCCTGTCTTCCCTGGTACGGCAAAGGTTCTCTGGCTTTTCCCTAAATCCCTACAATGTTCACCAAGGGAATATCACCATTCACTAAAGACTGAGGACAATGAGATGAGTCCCCGGTAGTGCCAGAAATATCTCTTACCTCAGAGTCCAAAGAATGACTCACATCTTAATATTGTGGAATATTGTTCTCATGGGATTTTCTTCTTCACCCTATCACATCATGAGTTGCTTCTGGCCCAGGACCCAGTGAGGCACCATGCCTCTGGCCCGCAGTTAGCTTGTTCCTGACATTGGGTCCATCTACAGTAGCACCTGATGGTGACTTATCCCTGGAACCTGAAAGACATTACCTGGTAGGTACCATTTGCCGTTGAGTACTCAGAGTCTCCCCACCATCACCCACACTGGTCTAGGAATCTTCTCTGCTCAACACGAACTGCTGTGTCGTACCTCCTACCCTATTGCCTCTATAATTAGGGTTCAGTTCCTGGCACTTAGAAAAGGCTTGGAAAATGATCAAGGGACAGATGACTGACCAGAGACTCTCAAAAAGGTTTCATAGCATATGCTGAAGCTATAGCTTCCATGACAATGTCGGCCTAAGGAGTGTGGGTCGCTAAGTGTATTTTATGAGAACGTGTGAGGAATCTGTGCTGGGGTAAAGTCAATCCAAGCTTGAGGGCAGGCCCAGTGTATGACAGAAGCAGCTGTCTGTGTCCTCGGCTGCCAACGATGCTGACTAATTCTGCTCCCTCCATCATGACTCGGGGTGTTTTTGTTAATTCTGGGGCTTCTGTCAAAGGCTGAGGACTCGATGTTTCATGCATGCAGTGTTTTCAATAAGATAAAATAATTCAGATTAAAATATGCTTTTGATTTTGAAAGGAGCTGTACAGGTCAACCATAAGTATAATTTTAATTTTTTTGTTGTCACTGTGGAAAAGCTACACATGAAGTTATCAATGTATTTTATTTAACAAAATGTAACTAAAATTTTACTATGCAGCCAATATACCAGTTACAATGATCTGTATATTTCTTTCCAATGAGATTTTGGATACACAGCCTTCAAAATTCAAATTCATCATGCTTAGAGCTGATGATGTAGCTCAGTTGATGGAGTGCTTGCCTAGCAAGTATGTGAGGCCCTGGCTTTGATCCTAGCCCCCCATTAACTGGGTGTAGTGGTGGTGGTGGTGGTGGTCCACACCTAGAACCCAAGCACTCTGGATGTTGAGGCAAGAGAATCAGAAGTTCAAGGTCATCTTGGACTGATGGGATAGTTCAAGGTCAGTCTGAGTTACATCACACACACACAGACACAGACACACGTACATACACACACACCAGCAACACCCCCTGCCCAACAAATCCAGTAGCTACATACATATTCAATAGTCCATGAACGTTATGACTTTTTGTTTGAGCACCAGAGAGACTTTTGCCACAGGGAATTGAGATGGGACATGATTTTACACTTAGGGCAACTGTGCTACTGCCATGGCATGAGGAAGTTTGGGGCAGGGAAAGGATGCACTTGCTTCCTTGCATCTGGCAGTGCCCTGGAAGTGCAGCCGGTTCATCAGGCAATGCCCTGGAGTACAGTCGGTTCATCTGGCAGTGCCCTGAAAGCTGGTTCTGGGAGGCTACTCCTTTGAGCCTCAAGAAGTGCTTTTGGCAGGGCCGGGCTCTATTGGTTTTGTAAACTTGATACAAGCCTAATCAAGTCTGTAACTCATCTTTTATTTCATGGGAGCTCCAAAGACTGACTTTGGAATTCTAGGGAGGGATTGAACTTTCAAAGAGATTTTGGACTTTTAAATGTTGAGATTTTTAAAGTTGGTGGCACTTTAAAACGTTAGAATATTTGATATTGTTATATTAATATTAATGTGACATTGTGAGGACAAGAAGGGAAAATGTATAATAGGGATCTGTTTGTGTGTCAGGTTGACAAGGGATCAGTTGTCTTGGTTAGATTTATGTCAACTCGACACAAACTGGTGTCATTTAGGAAGAGGGACTCAGAGAGAAAATGCCTCTATAAAACTGGTTTGTAGGCAAGTCTGTTGAGCGTATTCTTGATTAATGATTATTATGGGAGGGCCTAGCCCACTGTAGGTGGGGCCATCCCTGGGCTGGTGGTCCTGGGTTCTATAAGAAAGCAGGCAGAGCAAATCATGGGGAGCAAGTCAGTAAGCAGCACCCCACATGGCCTCTGTATAAGCTCCTGCCTCCAGGTTCCTGCCTTGAGTTTCTGGCCTGACTTCACTCAGTGATGGAGGGTAATCAAAGACTTGTAAGCAGAAAGGAACTTTTTCCTCCCTAAGTTGCTTTGGCCATGGTGTTTTGCCACAGCAATAGAAACCCTAACTAATACAGGCTGTAACTCAATTTTGCATTCATGAAAAGGAAACTTTGGGGAACTGATCCCAAGGTGCAGAGTACTACTGAAACCAGGCCCCTCCATACTTGCAGGGTTTGCAGAAAACTCTTCTGTTTTCTTAGGAAGAGAATTTTTTTTTGAGCTTCTGGCAGTTTTTAATTTTTTTTCTTCCAGCTCTTGTTGAGATTTTTTTATAGACCCTCAGTTGTTCATAATAAGCCACCCACTTTCAAATAGGTTTTCTCTGGTGCATCTGTTCCTAGCTGGTAGCAGTGAGCAAATTCGAGTTTAGAAACACTGTGGGAAATGTTAAACACTAGCATTTGGTGGAAGCAGGTGCCACGGGACCGACGTGAATGTCAGTCGCTGCAATTGATAGGGGATTCTGGGGAAACATTCACTTGCCCCTGCTTAAAATTCTGGGAAGGGTGGCATAATATCCAAGCGATTTCCCTTCAAGTTTCAGCTTAGGAAATCTGTCCCCAAAGCTGTGTGGATCTCTGGTGAAGGCCAAGTCCATATTGGCTTTTTTTACTTTCTGATTTTTTTTTCAAGTCTTTTCTCCCTTTTCTCCATGCTTCTCAACACTTAGGATTCCATTGTGCAAAATCTTGCTGAGTTCTTGAGATTTTCGTATCTTCTCTGTCTCTTGTGCTGACCACAGGACTGAGAACATGGGGAGGGAGACAGCCATGCCTGCCACAAAACAGGAATGATTCAAGCTACAAATCTGCCTGCAGACAAGTAAGTGGGGCCCCGACTCTGCTACGTAAGTCGGCCAGTCCCATTTCCTAGCAGGGCACCTGCTTATCAACCCAATAGAAAACAGAATACCCAGTTAAATTCTAATATCCTGAATGATAAAGTCATATATGCCATGGTTGCTGCTAGAGGCTAATGTACTAATAAAGGGGATCCGATATATAAAGAAACCAAAGGGACAATGTTTCTCATGGGCCACAAATCATTGTCTGCGGAGGCTGTGATGGGGGTCAAAGGAGTGGTTGCTTCCATATGGAGCGATCTGGAAGGACACCACGAGGAAGTGACTATGGAGTGAAGTTGAAATGGAAAAGGGGGATTATATGTTAGAGAGCAGATGGGAAGGAGGTGTCCATATCAGCCGGAGAAGTGTCCCAAGGGACGCCAAGGTATCTGCAAGCCTCTCAACAAGGCCTAGGATGGGATGCCCCAGTGTGAGGCTGAGCAGATACATGTGAGAATGGACCCAAAGCGAGAGGCAGTGCTAAGAAGGTAGACTAAGGAATGTGGAGTTCCTGCTTTCTCTTACTCCTTTTCTCTTTCACTAAGAATACATTCATTATTCATTTTCTGTAAGTCTCCCCTGAAATACTCAGTCTCGCAGTGAATCGCTCTGCTCCAGGCTGACCACACGGGGACCTGGTACCTCTGAGCATCCCTTCTGTAGGAAAGCATCCTTGCCTATCCACCCAATTTGTCCTAGACAGCATCTACTTGGGGACAGGAGGAGGCTATTTCCATCTCTGTCTTACCAGAGTCAGCAGGAGGCCCAGCAAATGGCAGGCACTTATGGGATGAAGAAATCTGAACAGCAAATCTCGAAGGAATAAAGCCAGTCTGTCTCCCTGGAATCCCAGGGCCTCGTCAAACAGACATGTATTAACCGTGGCAGGGAGCTAGGACGTCTGTCTGTTAAGCTGTGAAAACAAAACACCCCAGGCTGGGAGCTTAAACAACAGAGATTTACTCTCTCCTTGTTCTGGATCCTAGATGCCCAAGGTCAAAGCCCTGACTATTTTGATGTCAGTTGAAGCCTCCCTCTTTGGCTTATATGTGACCAGATTCCTGGCCTGGCTTGGCCGGGCCTTTCCTCTGTGGGTGTCTTATGTATTCCTCTTACGAAGATGATATTCTTATTCTATCAGAACCCCCACTCCCAACCCGCCACTAGAACTCAGTTCCTTCCCTAAAAGCCTTCTCTCTAAATATAGTCACATCTTAAAATTCTGAGTTAGGACTTCAATGTATAGATTTTTTAAATGTGGATAGGACAGTTCAATCCAAAATAGATTGTGTGGAGAAGAAAAAAAAAAAAGGAGATTCTGAATAAGATAACCCCATGGCCTCAACTCGTTCAGATCTGCTTTAGCAATCAATCTGTGACTCATCTATTCTATAGACGTGTGTCTGGCATCCTGTAAATATTTGTGGAAGGACTCAGTAATTCCTGTGCACACTCTTTCCTCATTCATGGAGTGGATCAGAACATCCAGTCCACACGATTCATGGGAAAATGAAATGAGAATGAACTGCAGTGGGAGCTGCCTGTCTCTCAAGACACAGGGTATGTTCGTGAGATGCAAGCTGGTGGCTTTCTTTGTGACTGCTCTGCATTAATTCCTTTCAGGTTTCCTTAGCAGAAGCACTGGGGCTGTAGCTGGTCTGCTGTCTGTCAACTGCCTCCAGGAAAGGTCTAGCATAGGGGGCAGAGGGAGGAAAATCCTTTCTTCTGGTGCCTCTGTGTCAAACCTGAGGCAATTACTAGAAAGGATTCAGGACAGAAATTTGGACAATAAGTGTGAGAATAAGGGGTCCCTCTCCTCTCACAGGATACATCACAAAGGAGGAGGAGGAAAGGGATTAGGAAGAGAGGATGGCATCTTAGGACACAGCTAGCTCTGTTTTGGACTTCCCAGATGAAGAAGCAAGCCCAGACTTGTGACATGGGCTGCACAGGTTTCTCCGGGATGCTAGAGGGAGCTTGGAGAGCGGGGAAAACCCTAGAGAGGCCAGGCTCCATCCAGGCTGAGCTGGCAGGCAGCATGGACCCTCCTTGCTTCTAGCAGGAATATGGGAGAGGGGCCCGGACTCTCCTGTTCATGCTGCCGCATCAGCTGCCTTGGACAGCTGCTCTCGCTTTTGCCTGAAGCCAGAGGCCAGAGCTTGGGCTCGATGGCAAAGCCCAGGTCCTCAGCTGGTTTCCTAGGTGATTGTGGTGTACCATCTCCTTCCAGCAAAGCACCCCCTTTACTTGTAAGTTGGAGCATTGATGGGAGCCCCCCACACACACGTGTATGACACCACAGTGAAACAGCAGTCCTGTGGACACTGGTGCATGTGGGATTTTGATCATTGGGGACCCCTGTCCTTCCAGAGACCCTAGAACACATTAAGACTGCCTTGAAGGACAGGGCAAAGCAGACTGGCCTTGGCTCTGTTTTTTTCAACACCCTCCATCAAGACTCTTCCTCCCTGTTCCTGCGGTGCTATTCTACACTGGGGGCCACAGCCCTGAAGTGGCAGAATGTCCCATCTGTTGTCCGGAAGCCTGGAACCAAACCAGCCATGACAAGTGCGTGTTGTCTGAGGGTGTACAAGAGTTTTGCTACCTGCTCATCCCAGGCCATGGAGCACGGGAGGTTTCCAGTGGGTGGAAGCTTCCTACCCAAACAAGGGTTGAGTTTAGAGAAACAAGGACATGTTTGTCATGCTTCCAGAATGCCATGTTGTATGGACTTTCCATGATTGGTATTCAGCACTCAGCTGGGGGGAAATACGACACCCTCCCCATAGACTTCACTCACTCCACGTTTAGTTCCAACAGCAGGAAAATTAAATTTAGTTCAATCTGTTAAACTCAACTGCTCAGCCCAATACCTCGCCAATACTTCTCCTTTGAGGTAGAGACTGCATTTTCTACTTTAAGAAGGGGAGCCAGCCATGGTATTTTGCTCACATCTCCTTATTCTGGACCAGGTTTTGATAATCCTAGTGCCAGGCACAGAGCCGGAGCCTGAGACAAAAAAAGAGGCACCGACATTAAGTCTTAACTTTTGCTTTTGCTGGTTGTATTAACTCTCTTGATTGCAAGTATCTGGGATCCTTGTAAACACTGTACCAGAGGAAAACGAGGCGTGTGGTCAGTCTGTCTGCACCCCTGCATAGCATGTAATATGTGATCAATGAACGCTTTGCCCAGTTAGAGAATTAATCAAGGAAATAAAGAACAACGCAGGCCATGTTCCCTGCTTATGTGTACATTCTTGTTAGACACTGTGTCCCCCAGGCCATGTTCTAGATCAGTGCCCAAGACCCTGAGATACATGCAGAGATTGACACAGGGTCTGCAGGGTGAGACGTCTTAGCAGTGAGGGAAGGCAGAGGAAAGGCTGCATCAGTAAGGATGGGAATGTGCCAAAGTTCGAGAAATGAGGAATTTTAACAGTTCTGAGTCCTGTTCCTTTGGCGTAATGAGGGGAAATGAGTCTGATGTGGGCTAGCAAATGTTAGATTCTGCCTTAGCTGGGCCCTGGGGTGGGGGTGGTCAGCATGCATCAGCAGGGACAAAAAAAAAAAGCAAAGGAACAGGGATCAGAAAGGACTGGGTTCAAATCCTAGCTTATTGGCTCCGCCACTGGCCAGACTGAAATGATGGGCACAATAATACCAAACCCAGAATATCACAGGAGGGAAAAGGCCACTGGAGTGGTTGTTAAACAGAAATCGCCAATCAGAGGTGTGCTGTTGCGTTGCTGAGTTCACCCACCACAATCCAAACTTCCTTAAGTAGTGACTGACACAGAAGCCTTCAGGTAGCAAGATCCGCCCTGACACTTCCGGGTCCAGCAGCTGTTACACTTTGCTCAGCCGATCATACACGAACAAAGGCCGGGGTTTGTGGTTCATGCAGCTCAGCTCAGTGTTCTCATCCTCTAGAGAACAGAGCTGAGGTTTGCAAGGAGGCTGCCAGCCTCTGCCATTTATTCCTGTTGGAACTGGAACTGGGGTAGAATCCAATCTCCTCGCAGGCTCTCTAGAGTCCTTGGAAGAAAGGATTCCTGTGGAATATTAATATAAACTGTTGTTATCGATCTCCGCCAAAGTCGCCTTTTCATTTTGTATCTCATCGGAGGTTGTAAAAGGGAGCCTTCCAGGAAATGTGCAGTCGACGGGCTTTGATTCATTCCAACAATGATTTGAGAAACTGGGATTTCAGTGTCTTTTGGATGTGTGTATGTGAGTACCTGGCATTATACAACTGGGGGAATCCAGTTAGGAAGCGGGAGTCCCAGGGAACCAAGGCCTCCCTCCCCCTTGGCAATGACTCAAGAAGATTAAGCAGAAGGGAATTCTTAGGTAGCACAGTGTCAGCTCTGTGAACTCTTGGCCACAGGGTGTGGAGGGCAACTAGCTCACAGCTGTTTCAGCTGTTGGGTTCTGGGGCTGGGGTCAACATTCGTCTTCCCACAGGGTTCCAGCTAGCTTCGTTCCCATACCCATCAGGCTGTGCTCTCTGCCATTGTTCGCTGGCCTGGAAATGATCTCAGCTCTGTCAGCAGCCCAGTCTCCTTGTTTGCTGTGTATGTTTGTCTTTCTGGTATGAAGTTTGTTTTTCAAGCTCTGACAGACTGGCAAGGCAAACAAGGTTGCCATTTTTGTTTTGTTTTGTTTTTTTTTATGAGTGTGGCAATTTTTAGCCCTTTGCAAACAATCCCGAGACTGGGAGGTTATAATTTGGGATGCCATGTGCATAGGCATATATTCAGCTTGTATTGTGGCTGAGGCAAGGCGCTGCAGGAAGGAGGTGGAAGACAGATGAACATGGATGGTTTATCAGTTGTGGAGGGACCAAGCTCCTGTCAGAATCAAAAGACGAAAACAGGAGGAAAATGGGGTTTTATAAAGTATTTTGGGAAATTAATTTTGAAGAATGTGCTTATGTCTGTCTAGACATATGCATGTGTAATAAATACACGAACAAACATCACATCTCACATACATTTATTTCCAGATTATATGCACAAGCTTTGGCAATCTCATTCTCTTAGATTCCACAGACAAAAGGATCTCTGAATGTGGTGAGAATGTCACGTGTATGAAGTCACTGCAGGACGTACCATACCCTCTGCTGTACAGGTGCAGGACCGATAAAAGAACTGCCCTCTCAAGCTTCAAATGAGAGCTGCAGAAAGATGGCCAAAGACAAAGCTCTCCTCTTTTAAAAATATTTTAAAACTTGACTTTATTTTTGAGACGTTTGCATATGTATACGATGAAATACGATCATAACTATGCCCCCATCCCTCCAACTCATCCCATGTCCCTCCAACACACCCCACATACCTTCCAACACACCCCACATACATTCCAAGCTTCATGTCTTTAAAGTCCAGGTAGTGATGACCATATGTGCATGATTATGAGGCCACTCTACTGGATCATGGGAATCCTGCCAGTGGCCACATCCTCCACAAAGAGTGATTCTCCCTTCCCTAGTAGTTATCAACTGCCAACAGAGCCTCACTTGGGGTTGGCACTTGGAGATCATCTACCCCATCTGTGCTAGGATTGCGACTGGCTTGATCTTGTGTAGGTCTGGTGCGGGTAACCACAGCTGCTGTGTGTTCTAACTAGAACAGCCCTGCCATGTCCAGAAGACAGCATTTTTCCCAGCACTCCGCCCCATCGTTTGGCTCTCAAATTCTTTCTATATCTTCTTTTGCAATGTTTCCTATGCTCTTGAAGTATTGGAGGGTTAATGTAGATGTTACATTTAGGGCTGAACACTCAGTCTCTTATTCTGAGCACTTTGCCCAGTTCTGCACCTGACCCTGACTACCCGCTGCAAGAAGAAGCTTCTATAACCAAGCTTGAGAGTAGCCAGGTCTATGGATATAAACGAAAGTATAGAAGATATTTTGACGTCATGCCCATTTAGCAAAATAACAACAGCATGTCCTACCTTCGTGCCTATAAGCTTCCTAGCCATGGGCTTTTGACCAGAATTACAATACCAGGCATGACATTTCATCCTATTGGAGCATGCTGCAAATTCAGTCAGAAAGTGGCTAGTTACTCCATAACAGCCATGCCACTATTGCATTAGCAAGCACAATGCTGTCCCCCCACCCCACCCCAACAGTCTGCATAGCCCTTTCTAGCACTATACAATCTAACCAACAGGGGAAAAGTTTCCTGGTCCGTTTGAGATTGATTTTTCTGTGTCTTGTAGCCAACACGTGTGGTGTCTTTAGCAGTAGGGTTTTTTTTTTTTTAAAAAAAGATTTATTTATTTACTATGTATACAATGTTCTGCCTGTGTGTATGCCTGCAGGCCAGAAGAGGGCACCAGATCTTATTGATGGTTGTGAGCCACCATGTGGTTGCTGGGAATTGAACTCAGGACCTCTGGAAGAACAGCCAGTGATCTTAACCTCTGAGCCATCTCTCCAGCCCTAGCAGTAGGGTTTTACCCTGTAATTATGTGCGAATCCAAGAGTGATGTCAATAGCCGTTGCTTCAGAGATTTCTGGCACCTCGTTGACCAATTAGCTCATCGGGAGGCATCCCATGCTTTGCACCGCCATTTTCATTTAATAACCCATGTCTTCCAAAAGCAACATTGTCCATCTATGCCGGGTAATTCCTGTTCAATATTTTTTAATAGTTACATTTAGTAAATAGATTTATTTACTTCTTATTTTCATGTGTATGTGTACATGAGTTAATGGACATCATGTGTGTGCAGGATTCCTTGGAGGCCAGAGGAAGGAGTTGGAGTCCCTGTCATTGGAGTTACACATGGTCATGAGCTACCTGATGTGGGTACTAAGAATTGAATTTGGGTCCTCTGGAAGAGCAGAAAGCGCATTTAACCCCTGAGCTATGTCTCCAGCCCCTAACACTATATTTTGAAATTAGCTTACTAACTAGTGATTTCCATGACACTTTTCTGTTTATCCTTAGATTGGGTTAGACCACCCACAAGCCCTTCCCATTTTGTGTGGTGATATATTGTGTATCAAATAAAGCTTGACTGAAGATCAGAGAGACAGAGGAGCAAGCCACTACCTCTTACCTCACCAACCTGAAAAAGCCTCTAACTGAAAGGGACACTTCTGCCGAAAAGCCTTTAGTTCCTGTCTCTTCACGCCTTATATACCTTTCTCCGACCGCCATATTACTTACTTCCTATTGCTGGGATTAAAGGCATGTGACTTTCCAAATACTGGGATTAAAGGTCTGTGCCACCACTGCCTGGCATCAATGTTTAACCTAGTGGTTTGTTCTATTCTCTGATCTTCAGGCAAATTTTATTAGAGTACACAATATATCACCACAATTTTGTTTTGGGATCCAACTTGATTCTAAGTGCCCTGGCCTCTTAGAAGGTGTAGAGTCTCTGAGATCTCTTCTGGTTAAGGAGGCTAGTCACAGGAAGTTACCTAATGGTGGCCTTGTGTGTGGCACAGGCAATGATTTTCTTTAGATGCATAGAGAGTCCACTGCCTATTTAAGAAAGGCATTGAAAATGTATCTTTTTGCACAAAGATGCTCTTATTCAATTACATGGTTTTTCTTTCTAGATGTTTTTCATATATTCATTTACATTCTGATGTAGCCATCTTTATAAATCTCATTTTTGCTCTCATTTTCTCTGTTCTGGCCACTGAATAAGTCATCTTTGATAGGTTGGTGTCTCTGGATGCTCATGAAGTCCTGTTTGGAATTCAATGATAGAATAAGTCTTCATCTTCAGGGAAATAAACAAGAGAGAGCAGCTGGAAGGAACAGTGGGATTTTGGAGCTAGAAAGAAAGACTATTGTGAGTAGTCTGCTAATCTCTCTGAAGCAGCGGAGATATAGAATCACAGCAAAGTCTGTCTGCCGTTTGGTGCCTCATGACTTCTTGGCATATCTGAGCTTGAAGACTCAGCCCCAGGCTATGGGGAGATCTGGAATTGACCTGAAATCCAGTAACTGTAAAAGATACAACCATCTATGGAAAAAATATACTGTGGTCCTTATATTTTTGTTCTGAGAATGTGCAGCTCTTCTGTAGGGATTAGTGTTGTAAAACCGAACCGACACATTCGAAAGACCAGTGTGAGAAGGGTGGGGCTGCAGCCACTCTGCCCACTGCTCAGCAGTTTGGCTTCCTCCTCAAGAGGGTCTGTTGGTGAGAGGCCATCTCCTCTCCTGACCAACCACCTCATTATCTGATGTGCAGGAGTCTGGGATGGGCTCTATACCTTATTCTCTTTACGCTTTCCTTGGTGTCGGTAAACCGTAAATACATAAGTAAATTCACTTAACAAATCAGAACTGTCTTTTCAATTCCTCAGCAGTGGTCAGTATCATAAACACTGATGTAAGAATAGCAGTAACGTGTCTGGCAAGACAGATCAGCAGGTAAGTGTGTTCGCCACCAAACTCCACATAATGGAAGGGAAGAATAAATGCCTACAAGTTGTCCTCTGGCCTCCATACATGCACCGTGTCATACATACAGAATAAATAAATGTAATAAACATTTTAATGAGCTGGAGAAGTGGCTCAGTGGTAAAGAGTACTCGCTACACTTCTTGAGGACTCAGTCAATTCCTAGCATCCACACAGTGGCTCAAAACTGTCTGTAACTCCGGTTCTATCAGGTCCTATATCCTCCTCTGGCCTTCTCAGGCACTAGGCATGCATGTGCTGCACAGATAGACATATGGCCAAAGTGCCCATGCACATAAAATAAAAATGTGAAAACCTTTAAAGAGAGCCATAGGAATAGCTGTGAGGATATGCAGCACCTTGCACATTCTAGGCTAGGTACCACGTATGTAAGCCGCATGGTGCAAAAACCAATAAACGTTTCATTGAACAAACTGATTTTCTAATACGAATACCATACCCACTTAAAAAAATTGGACTATAGACTGTATTTTGGAATGCAGTCTTAGGAAGAAACCAGAGCACAACATGGAGGTGTTAAATGGCAGATCTGTGATAAATATAAATATCAAATGTGTTATTTTGATGTATATGGGCGATAATTGGATTTTAAATTACCCATCCATAAAGCACAGAATCCATTATGCAGGAAGCTTAGTTATGAAAATAATTATAAAAGATCTGTTGTCCTTCCATGTAACTCTGAAATACATGTATTTTGGGAACATTCCGAGTTTCCATTTCCTACCCCCAGACTTTGCAATTGAGTTTTTGAAACAAGGCTGAACCACAAAACCAACTCCATGTGAACTTCTACTTGATTATGAAGAATGAGGACTGAGTCAGGGTTCCTAACCACGTGGCATTTTTTTTCTGTTACTTTATCCCATGGCAAATTGATGTGCCACAGAGCAAGAGTGTATAGGCTCCTGGGATATCAAAAAGTTGCCAAAGGAAGATAATCAATTCAAAGGAAGTGCAGCAAGTACTCATTTATGAAATCATGGCATCTATGCATTCCTATTTCATGTGCTCAGCAAGTCTTTGTTGAACATGATTGTGTATTAGGGTGCTGTTCAGAATGGATTATGGGTTAGTTGTCACATTCTGGGGAGTGGTCCCAGGATTACACCCACTTCAGATGTGAGGAAGCTAGTCGACATAATTCAGGGAGTGAGTCTAATAAGTTCATATAGCCCTCCCACCATGTGTCGAGTTCATCTGGACACCCCAAATGTTGGCTTTGCTGAAACTGGCCATTCGACCACTGGAGATACGCTCACCAAGCAGATCTGACCTTCAGGGATTTATCGTCTGTGTTTTGCGTAGCAGCGTCCCTGGTTTTGATCTTGGGGTGACAAATGGCTCTTTTGTAAACATGAGTGTCATTGAAGATGGAGAAGACAGAGAGTAGGTCTGTGGGTGAAGAGGTTTCTATCCCAATACAGCTTGTGGGTAACGGGAAGCTTTGGTGACAGAGAAGTTCTTCAAGGGGACTTCAAGAAGGAGGGCTTGCCTGTGCCCTTTCTGATCAGCCGTGTGTTTAATGACTTCTAAACAATCACTAAGGACCACTTTGCCTAGTGGCTTGAAAGTGAAATTGAGTCAGTTTGTAGGAGTGAAAAATTCGGGGTGTTCTCAGTGCTAGTGCTGTTCTTCCTCGGTTTACGTTGCAGTTAAACTGACCTCTAAGGCAGCGGAGTTTGCTCCAGGTAAGAGGAAAGGAGAACACAAGGAAACCCAAGTCCCTGCACAGAAAGCTGACGATCAACCAGGTTTCTGAGCAGCGAATAGTAAGAAGTGCACACCAGCTCTCGGCAGGTGTAAACACAGAGATCGCAAACTGGAAATAGATGAAAAAAATGAGCACACACAGGTACAAAACCAGCA
>CABHPH010109886.1:0-29996 GCA_902168325.1 Peromyscus nudipes | reverse complement strand
GGGGCCAGACTATCAGATGTGAGTCCCACTCGTAAGTCATTTGACCTTGGCAGGTGCTAAACCTTTCTGTGACTCAGTTTCCTTGTTTGTAAAGTGGTCTTGCCTCAGAGAGTTGGTATGAATACGGTGTTCATAGACAAGACATCCAAAGGTCGCCTGGAATGGAGCAAGTGCCCTCAGATCTTGAGACCTCATCTGAAAGCTCTCTGTGGGCCGTGGCCAAGGTCTAGCCCTTGGAGCAAGCCTCCAGAGTCCACTCCATCCAGCATCCACAGAGTCCCAGGGTCTCTGGTGCTCCAGGAATGAGGCTAAACTCTGAAGCCCTGCAGCCCCTTGTGGGGAATGTGACATAGGGAATGCAGGGGCCTCTGAGCACAGCAGGACTCACCTCGAGGTCCTGATGTCGCAGCCACACTGTCACAAAGTATCGGTACATTGGGAAGAGCTTGACGGCAAACTGGTCCTCGGTCATCACGGGGTACAGGCTGTCCTCCAGGTGCCGCAGGTAAAACTGCACGGTCTCACAGAACGTCTCCATGGCTGCCAGCAGCGGAACAGGCAGGTGGGACCAGACGGGTAGGGGTTGGAGCCACTCCTCCCACGCTCACCTTTGGGTTACTGAGCCCCTCCTCTTTGCTCTGCTCACCCCCGCGCACCCCCCCCCCCATTCCGTATGTCCATGTAAGCACTGAACACACAGGTATGCCTATGCCCTTCCTCTTGGGGCTGCAGAGTCAGAGCAGGGGCCACAAGCTCGTGATGTCAATAAGGGCAGAGGCAAACACGCAGCACCTCCTTTTTCTTAGGCATCAGTGGTTTGGGTCCCCAACTAGTGTCAAATAACCAAATCACTGGGGCAGATGACCAGATGTAAATAGCCAAGTCAAGCACAGCAGGGAATATACTCCCTGCCTGTTCCTACTCTGCTGCCATCAGTCACCCTTCTCTGAAATGCTTAAGCACAGAGCAAGCTACACTGAGTCACAGCTAGGACCATGGTCTTCTAAAGTGTACCTACAAGCCTCAGCCACCTGCCTCCAAGGGATCAGACCACACGCTGTACTGGTTAGGGTTTATCAGCCTAACACAAGCTGGAGTCATCTGGAAGAGGGGACCTCAAATGATAAAATGCCTCCATCAGATTGGCCTGTAGGCAAGTGTGTGTGTGTGTGTGTGTGTGTGTGTGTGTGTAGGGGGCGCATTTTCTTGATTACCAATTGATGTGGGAGGCCCAGCCCGTTATGGGAAGTGTTACCCTGGGACAGGTGGTCCTTGGTTGTATAAGAAAGCAGGCTGAGCAATTCATGGGGAACAAGCTAAGAAGCAGCCTTCCTCCATGGCCTCTAGTTTCTGCCTCCATGTTCCTGCCCTGACTTCCTTTCACAATGGATGGCAAGTTGTAAGATGAAATAAACCCTTTCCTCCTCAAGTAGCTTTTGGCCATGGTGTTTACCACAGCAACAGAAGCCAAATGGTGTGAACCAAACAAAGTAAGAGACTGAGCAGCCACTGGGGTGGGAAACAACACACCTCTTATTCAACACACCCTCTTCCCATCCCTTACCTCCTTCCTCCCACTCGTACCCTGTTAAAGCTTGACCCACAGGCCCAAATGGGACACGCACCACTACAGATCACCTGGCGCATCTTGGCTTCGTTGGCAAGTCTCAACATCGTGAATATGGTAGCCAAGGTAATGCCCATGTACGGCATGAACTCAAACACTGTAGGACATTGAGAGGCCACAGGGAAAAGGTGAGAAGGGAGAAGGCAGAGAGGGTGACCCTGCCACCTACCGCCGTCAGACTCTACAGTCTACCAGGAAACCCTTTGCCGTGGCTGAGATGACAGGAAATAGGCTGAGGTCAGTCACGGCTAAAAAGAGTGAATTTAAAACAAGAGCAGGGGAAAAGCATGAGAGGAGGAGCAGGGAAGAGTGGAGGGACAGAGGAGGGGGCAGGAGCCACACCGATGCAGAAAGAAAGGGAGGGTCCTGGCCAGGGAGCATGTCTGTGAAGACTCAGCGTTGTCTGTTCTTGGATGGATGCTGGCAGATGTGGTGGGGATCCACAGAGAAATACAGCAGACAGGACTTATAGACATGGAGAGAGTCCCATAGTGGATCCCAGAATCTAGACCCATCTCTCCTTCCAAACCTGGCCCCTTCACTCAAGATGAGAGCACTCTTCGACACTTCCTCAGATTCTATATTAAAATTGTGTTTCTAATAATTGACTAATTCTCCACTCACCTCCTAGCTGGGTCCCGCTTTCCAGGTCTTTTAGTGTTAGTATCCGTAGGCCTAGGTCCTCCTGTGCCCCTGGGCCATCTGGTTGCTAGCTCCTTTTCCCCTCAACTCCCAGCCAGGCTTCCATTCCCAGCATGCCAGGCAATGTTCCCCCTCCTCCAACTACCCCCTCTAAAGAAGTGGCCATGTGGTACCTTGGCCTTCTCTGGACTACAGGTGGCTCTGACTTACAGTGGTCTGACTTCACAGTGATGCAAATGCTATCTGCCCTCAGTAGAGGCCTTGCTTCCACCTTTGATGTTGGACCTTTTCCTATAAGTGATGTAGACACCCCGCCTTCACAGCCCTAAGCAACCTGCCCCTATAGAGAAAGACTATGCTCAGCCCACCGTGTGGCTAAGCCAGGATGTTGGCATGTCAAACGGGCTCAGTGCATTTTAACTAAGGATGTTTTCATCTTTCATGGGTCCATCCAAATGTAGTCCCATTGTAAATTGAGGAGCATCTGTACTGCTCTTCTCCCAGACCCTGATACCACCCCAGGGTGCTCTTGGGATGCCTCTTAAGACGCTGCTACATTGGGGTTTCTCCAGGCTGGGTCCCTCTTATTCTCTGAGTGACAGTGGTTTTGAAACCCACCTGCAAGCCAAAGCCACAGAAAGGCCACAGCCAGACCTGATCTCTGACCTCTTCAGACAGAAATTGCATTCCTTCCTGGCCTCTCTGTTGACCTCTCTCAAAACCAGATCATTGCTTTGAACACTCACACTCGCTCCTTGTATTTCCGGTGTCGGGAGTGATTCTCTACACCCCAGTGCCCAATTCCTTCACTGCTCCATTCAGAGCAGTGACAAGTCCCATCAACAAGGGCCCACTCACAGCTGTCCACTACCTAGTGACTATATCCTAGCCGAAGCACTGCCCTCTCCCACTGGGTATCTCCCACCCTTTTCCATCTACACAGTGGCCAGAGTTGTTCCCCTGGAACCCGAATTCCATCAAATACTGCAGCTTAGAAACCTTTGCTAGCTTACTGTGCCTTTAATGAAGCCTAGAGTCCTGGGGATTCTGGTCCTGCCTGCATCCCTCACTTAATGCCCATATCCTTACTCTGTATTTCATCCTTCAGAGAAACCAAGTTCTTTCTTGCCCCATATCCTTTGCACATGGTGTTTTCAACAAGTGGGGTGTTCTCTTCCACCATGTTCTCCACACACATGCCTTTCTCCCGGTCTCAGCTAGAATATGGCTCTCTCACTAAAAGCCTGCCCCTCTGCTGGTCTCAAACAGCCAACTTGACAGCCCTCTTCACAGCTGTCATCTCGTAAGTGTTTCTTTTCTCGTTTCCTTGCTTGTGGACCCATAACCACATGTGTCCCACAGGAACCACATGTGTTTTCCTCATCACTGGGACCCAGCATCCACCACAGGCACATCTGGGCCAAGAGCTCAGTGTGTTTCTGTAGGTGGACAGAAGAAGGAGAAAATAAACCAAGAAATGGAGGTAGAGAGACAGAAAACAGTGTGTGTGTGTGTGTGTGTGTGTGTGTGTGTGTGTGTGTGTGTGGAGAGAGAGAGAGAGAGAGAGAGAGAGAGAGAAATAGAGAGAGAGAAATAGAGAGAGATAAAGGGGAAGAGAGAAGAAGAAAAAGAGAGCGAGAGAGAGAGAGAGAGAGAGAGAGAGAGAGAGAGAGAGAGAGAACAAAGAAAGGGAGAGTGAGAAACACAGAAACGGAATCTTAGTGGTGAGAACTAGGCACAGACGGGAGTCACAGGGGAAGAGAAACAGAGGGGTGGAGCCAGAAACAGATACACTGAAGAGCAGTGGGGGTACCTAGGCCAACCTGAACTGGCCAGGGACCAGGGTAGGGATCTCAGATCTTTACCATTGCCATTGGCCAGCTTGGCCAAGGTGACGATGACAAATTCATCAGTGAGGTTGAGGGGCTTGAGATGATGTTGCAGTTCATACATGACCAAGCTGAAGTGGTTTCGGGACAGAGCCACCAGGGTCTCACTGGCCACCTCAGCTGTCTCGAAACCCTCCATCTGCAGGGGACATGAGAAACACCACTACCACCCTCCTGGCTCCCTTAGGCTCACTCTGTCTCAGTCCCATGAGACAGCTTGGGCCAGGCTTAGCTGAAGTCCAGTTCCTGGGCCCGCAGAAGGAAGGCATGGTAGAATCCAGGCCCCACTACCTCTGTGATATCTCTCATCTGCTTGGAGGCGATGGCCACCAGCCTTTGTATGCAGCGCTCCTCCATCTCCCCTTCCTGTTGGATGATTTCCTGCAGGATGTTGTAGATGTTTACCTTGCGCTGGGGAGAAATCTGGAAACAAGCATGGCAGGTGACAGGATGGGTAGAACCTTCCCCCTGGCACCACCAGCCACCTCCACTCCCTGCCTCTCCTCCCTTCTTCAGTCCACCTAGAAAAGGGATCTGCCCTTCTCCAGCCATCTTGTCTCAGATCTCCACTCCTCCATTTCCAGTCCTTCCCAATTCTGCCCACTCATCCAACACTCCTTGCCCCTAAGATTTGCAAATTATTTCTCTTGGCTCAGTCAATATTCAGCCAGGCAGGTGTCATATGGTCAACACACGATGTCTTTCACACACTAAACACTGTCATGCTTGAGAGCCAAAGGGGCAGGCTCACCCTGCCCTTTGCCCTGGTCAAGGACTCAAGACAGGCAACATCTTTCTTTCTCTCCTGCAACTTCGATGTAGATAGCATTTAGCACCACATAAGGTGATCTGATTTAGAATGTGTTGGGCAGATGGCTTGTGTGCCCAAGACCATATTTGGATAATTACATTTGAGAATGATTTTTATTGTGTGCATGTAGGAGAAGGGCATGTGTGCATGTGTGCATATGTGCGTGAATGTGTATGGAGACCAGGGGACAGCCTTAGGTGTTGTTCTTCAAATGCTGTTCACTTTGTTTTTGTTAGTTGTTTTTTAAACAGTGTCTCTCACTGGCCTGGAGCTTGCCATGTAGACTAGACTCACTTCCCCATCCAGACCCAGAGATCCTCCTGTTTTTGTCTCCTGATTGCTGAGATTATAAATTCACACCGCCATGCCACGCTTTTTTTTAATGTGAGTTCTGAGGATTAAACTTAGGCTTCTGTGTTTACAAGGCAAGCACTTTACTGGCTGAGCTCTCTTGCCAGCCTGATGGCCCGTATTCAATCAGGTATGACAAGCCACTGGTAAGGAATAAGGGTGATTTTATATGCAGCTTCCTGAGTCTAGGTGTTGAACTCTGAACACAGAGAAACAATGAGATCATAGTAACTGCTCAGTAAGTACTTCATGGCTCTAGACTTCAGCCATGAAGTACTCAGCCTTTATAATTATTATCATTGCCCCTTAAGTAGCCTTTTGAGACATTTTCCTGTGTCCCTGGCCCACAAACCTTTCAAAACCAAGGTATAATGTATATGCATTATGTACAATTTTCACATTATACATAAAGAGCATGAAAGGCCAGTAAATAATCATGTTTTCTTTCCTGTGCTTTCTGATGCTCTGAGATCTGAGGATGACTAATAATATAGAGCCTGCCCCTCCCAGCAGGAGCCAGCTCCTAGAATTAGCTCACTGGTTGCCTGTATGCATGCCTTTTGAGGTAGAAAACAAAATCTATTATAGACTGACTTGGATTCCCTCAAAATCTATATGTTGATGTAATACAGTTGAACGGCTTTTGGAGAAGGGCCTTTGGGAGGCAGTTGGGATTTAATGAGATCAGAAGGGTGGGGCCCTAATCCGGATGGACTGTTGTCTGTTTGGAGAAACTGGTACTCCCTGCCCCACCTCTCTCCATAGAAGAAAAGCCATAAAGATGGTGTCAGACATTTGTCAGAAAGCCAGGAAGAGCTTTAGCAGAAGCCTGATCTGTGGGTACCTTCTAGGATGCAGAACTGAAAGAAAATATATTTCTGGTGTTTCACCACACCGATTATGGTCCTCTGACAACCTGAGCAGACGGCAACACCAGGTAATCCTGAGACCAGTGTCCCCAGCCAGGTGACTCCCAATCCTGCCACACCAGACACACAGATGCCTCTCAAACATGAAATCCCTAACCCCAATGGCCCCAAGGCATGAGTGTCTCTTTTGCCATCCATCTCTGGGTTGTGGCCCCTAACACTGTGTCCATGGTGGTTGAAAAGGTGTGCTGAATGGTAGGTGGACTCCCAGGCATATAAAGGTACCTGGACTAAGAAAAGGTTTTGAGGGGAGGGTGTCCTTACCTCTGGCACCTGCAGGCAGCGGATGAGAGCGTTCATCACCACACAGGGGTCAGTGGTGGCCTTCTCTGTGATTATCACTGAAGCCAAGGTCTTCCTCATGTCCAGGCCTGGCCCTGTGGTGTCTGTCTTTGCTGATTCACTGTCCATGATGTTCAGGAGGTTGGTGACTTGGAAGAATGTACCTGATACAAAGATAGTGTAGGTGTGATATTGAGTGGCCAAGAGGGACCAGTGATATGGTGATGTGATTGACTTCCTTACCATCATCCTCTGGCTCTAGAGGTCCAAGATGCTCTGTTTCCCCCAACACATCTTCATTCAACTCAGTGGCTGCTTCTTCCATGTCTCCTTGAGCTCCTTCCAGATAGATGAGATAAATACTCAGCATAGCAATAATCCCTTAGATGACCTCCCATGAGTTCACAGGCTTTTTGAAATTCTCCCTTCAGTGTGGGCAGCACCTAGGCTCTATTTGAACCAATAGAATAAGGCAAAGGGAACAGGATATCCCATCTTGACAGGGCTATATTAGATGCAATGTTTGTAGGAAGTCCCACCTTTGAATTGGTGGCATTGTTGGCAAAGGTGATGGGACTTGACCTCTAGGGTCACATTATTCACATGGCACTCTTCACAGACTAGAAAAAGACACTTTGCCACCATTGAAAGAAAAGAGCTGTGATGCTTGCTGTCTATCTATGGTATGAAACTGGGGTTACCAGTCCTGTAACTACAGGAACTAAATTCTGGCAGCAATCATATGCACTGGGAAGAGGCCCTTAAACTCCAGAAAGGAAAGTAGCCCTGACAACAAGTTGGATGCAACCTCTAAGACCATGAACAGTAGACCCAGGTAAGGCACACCCAGATTCCTGACCATTAAGGAGTTATACTTTGTCACATAGCAAGAGATTAATTCATATGCTTGGAAAAGAAGGACCTTCCCCCTTCTCTGGATATTAAAAATTTGGGACTACAGAACTCAATCTGCTCACTAACTTCAAGGGCTGTTCAACACCCACAATTTCTTAATGAGTGACAAGCCAGCCCAGATGTCTACATGAAGGACTAAAGCTCCCACGTCCTTCCTTCTCCAGCTCCAGTTCCTCAACCTTCAACTCCAAATAGCTTTTTAGAGGATTCCCGGGGCCTAAATACTGGCCTTGTCTCGAAGTCCTCTTCTGGGTAGAACAAAAATGTTGGCTGAGGAAGATCTCTGCTCTTTATCTAATATGCACCAGTGAAAATATGACCAGTGACAGGACCCGCTAGCCACCGCAGAGTGTGAGGCTCCTCCATGGTAATCCTCATGAGGAACAGGACTCCTGGCAGGACAGGAAGTTTCATTAGAACCATCACCGTTAGATCCCAGACCCTTGGAACTTTGAGATCCAACTGCCTCCCTGGGGCGCTATCAACCAGAGCTTTGGGCTGAAATCAAAGCTCCACATCAACTTGCCATTAAACGTGTCTGTACCCAAAGGTGTGTGTTGATGTATGGTGGCCTGTTTGGGAAAGAGAAATCATTAGTGGGGGTTATAACTGAGTATCAAAGAGGTGGAGGTAGAGCCAGTATAGAAAGGTGCAGTCAAGGCAGATGGAAGGGAGAGAAGAGGACGATGGTGTGGCTGTGGGGAAAGAACAACTCTTTCATCACTAGGACTAGTCAACAGCTAGGTGAGGAGATGTGTTCTCATGGCTGGACCACAGGTCAGATGAGGAGGTGTGTTCTCACAGCTGGACCACAGGCTAGGTGAGGAGATGTGTTCTCATGGCTGGACCATGGGTCAGGTGAGGAGATGTTTCTCATGGCTGGACCATGGGCCAGGCAAGGAGGTATGTTCTCACTGAGAATCTCAGATGATAAGGAACTCCAAAGACCAAGAAGAATAGATATTCTTCCCGAAACCAAGTAGACCTCAAAGTATCTCCCTGTAGCTAAGACAACTTGTCAAGATCAGTGGTTTTTACAATGAAAAGCATTGGTTTTAGGGAGACCCTTCATATGCATTTCAGGTCAACAGAATAAGACTTGAGTCATAGTGACCCAAGGTTCCTTCATTACAATTCCAACTTGAGTCTGCAATATTACCAAGTGGGAGTTTGTACAGGTTATATGGTTATGTTGTTGTTGTTTTGTTCTGTTTTGCTTTGTGTCAATTTGACCCAAGCTAGGGTCATCTGGAAAATGGCAACCTCAGTTGAGAAAATGCTTAGGCGAGTCTGTGGGATGTTATCTGTTTTTAATCTTTAAAAATCATTTATGTGTATGGGCATTTTGCCTGCATATTATATCTGCAACATATGAAAGCCTGGTACCCATGGAGCTCAGAAGATGGCATTGGGTCACTTAGAAGTAGAGGTATAGATGTCTGTAGCCACCATGTGGGTGCAGCCAGTGCTCTTAACGTTCAAGACATCTCTCCAACCCCCCAGAACATTTCTTGATTGATGATCATGTTAGAGGGCCTAGCCCACTGTGGGCAATGCCACATCTAGAAAAGTGGTCCTGGGTTATATAAAAAAGCAGACTAAGAAAGCTCTGAGAGCAAACCAATAAGCAGCATTCCTCTGTGGCCTCTGCTTTAGTTCCTGTCTCTGGGTTCCTACTTTGGCTTCCCTTAACTGACTGTGATCAGAATGTGTAAGCCAAATAAACTCTTTTCTGCCCAAGTGGCTTTTTTTTCATGGTAGAGAGTTCCTATACCTCTACTTGCTAACTTCTAACATCAAAGAACACATGACTCCTCATACCATCCCAACTCTACTTCATGGAATTTAGAGGGTTGAAAAATGAGTTCCAGACTGGAGAGATGGCTCAGTGAATAGTAATGCTTGATGCATAAGAATAAGGGCCCTAGTTTGAATCCCCAGCACCCACATAAAAAACCAGGCATGACTGTGTGTGTGTTTGTAACTTCAGCATTGGGGAGATGGAGATGGGTAACTCCTGGGAGCTTGGTGGCTGGCTAACCTAGCTAAAAAAGGAAGTTTCAGGTTCAGTTCTCCAAGAGAACCCTGCCTCTGGGAAATAAGGTAAAAAGTGATAGAGTAGGATATCCAATCTCCTCTTCTGGCCTGCTCACACATGTGCACAGGCATGTACATCTACTCACACATGTATACACACATAAATCCCTGCACTGTTCCTCATTCTGGTCTTTGAAGATACATTAGTCAACACAAACAAACAAACACTACCTCCTCCAGCTCCCCACTGGGCCTTCTTATCACCTCCAGTTCTTGTGGAGTATTTACCAGAGAAGACTACTCAGACAGGAATTATGCTTACAGAAAGTCTTTATTAACCAGCAACTACACTGGGTGTTTGGGATCCCAGGGTAGCACTGAGCCTTTCTCAGGGTGAGCTTTCAAACACAAAAACCATGTTCGGGGTTGACACACTTCAGTTAACAAGAACAGTTAGCCAGAATTGGAACTATAGAAGACAAAAAGCAAGTTAGTACATTTTGAGACGTTCCAAGAACTATATGGACTCTGATGGATTAGACCTTTGTTTTAGTTTTGGCAGGTGGTGCTGAATAGTACTTCCACTGAGTCAGTTGTGCTAAGATCTGCGGCCTGTTACATTCCCCACTGGTCTTAGTGAATGAGTCAAATCATGGACTCATCCTGTTTTAGTTTAAGATGCAGGGCCTCACTGTTAATCCCTCAGAATAAAAATTAAAGGCTCAGCCAGTGCTGATAGCAGAGTAGTTATCCAGGGGGACCAAGAGAACAGAGACTGGTACCAATTATTTCCCCAACCATGGCAAGATTTTCTGTAATTATTCCTGATCAATTAGCACAGAAACAACAGATTTTTTTCCCAAAGACATACATAGTTTTATTTATCTCATGAGAAATCTAAGCCTCTCCATCTTTGTAGGATCATTTTTCTGCAAGGGAATCTAACTGTTGTTTTAATTTAGAGACTGAAACTTTTAATACCTCTAGGTCCTGATCAACCTATCTACTTAGTTTAGAAAGCATAAGAACAGGCACATTTAGTTAAGCCATTAATATATGCACACCAAGTAGTCTCAGAGGCTCAGTAATATTGTTATCTATATGAATTAATCCTTAAGGCAGACTAGTAGGTATCAGAATAAGTGGAGGCATCTAGCTTAAAGGTTTTGAATATTAGACAAGTTTTGGCCCCTTACAAGTCTTCTAATGTTAACTTGAATTGCCCACAGTCACACTGAGTTTTGTCAGTCAATGGGCTGACAGTCTGGTTAGTTCCTATCCCTGTGTTGTATGAGGGCCAGGTGTCTAAGCATAACCAGCAATGCTGGTTGATTTCTGGCTGGAAATGAACAACTCTAACTCCAGGGTCCCTTCCTGGGGCACAGAGTCTGATTCCTCAGGTTTTTCCTATTTCTCAAAGGCTAGAATCTTTCTAAAAGAATTTTTTAGGAAGCTGCAGTTTTATTACCCCAGTTCTTGCAATGGAAGCTCCTTTGTTTCTAGCAACCAGGGGGCCCATCACAGGGCATGTCTAGGATTGTAAATTCTGTATTTCTATCTCAAAAGATAAACTCCCATATCTTTTCTCCAGACATCTAAAGTAGGTATCAGCAAGTAAAAATCAAGATGAATTGCTGGTCTGTAGTCACACTAGCTAATACCTTTCCTGTAGCTGTCTTTCTCAGTTCCCAGGGCCAGGCCTGAGAGCCATGGGGGTTGGACCATAACCCTGTATTCATACCAAACACAAGTCTCAGGAGGCAGAGGTAGAGGGGCAGGGAGTGGAAGGACCTGGGGCCCAATGAAACCTTCTTTTCAGTAGGCCCACAGTCTGGAGACAGTCCATTTGGCAACTGCATCTGTGGCTTTCTCTTTCTTGACCTGGGTGAGGTAGATCCATGGTGTGATGCCAGCTACCTTCACCGTCGTAGGAGTGGAGAGAATCAACGTGTAGAGTCCTTTCCAAGGTGGTTTCAGTGCCCCTTTGGCTACCTGCCTGACCAAGACAGTATCACTGGACTGGAATGAGGGGGAGCCTGGTGGTGGACTCAGAGGTTGGCTGGGTCTCTGGAGGAGTCAAATGAATAGCCTTTATGGAGGACTGAAGTGCCTGTAGGAACTTAGAAATAGATGGTTTAAGAGTTCTGCCAGCTATTGGTCTCTGAGCCTGGAAAGTGGGGAGGAGGTCTTCTACATACAATCTCATAAAGGGCAAACCCCTCCCTATACAGGGTGCAGCGGGCTGGGGCAAAGCAAAGGAGACTAATGAGAGTTTTGTTAATGTCCTGATTATTCTTTTAACCTGGCCAGAGCTCTGAGGTCTCTATGCACAATGAAGTTTTTAATCTATGTGTAAAGCTTTAGCTATTCATTGAGAGGTTTTGGCTATGAATGCCAGGCCATTGTTGGACCCCATTGCTAGGGGGAGGGCCAAATCAGGGGACAGTTTCTGGATGAGCGTTTTATCTATTGTTTGAGCAGTTTTAGTTCAGGTGGGGAACACTTCTACTCACCAGGACAAGGTATCTAGCAAGTACTTTTATCCTCCCCCGGCAGGCCAGATCTTGGTGGAGTCAGTTTTCCCAGAGTTCACTAGGGTGTTGGTCTCTCATTTGGACCCCTTCCTGGGTAAGGGCTCTCTGTTTTGGACTCACTTGAGCACAAACCTGGCATCTGGCTGAGACATCCCATGTTAGGCTGTCCAGTCTGGGTATAACATACCTTAGTCTGAGCAACTCAGAAAGTTTTGTGGACCCAGATGAGTAGCCTGGTGAGAGTCTGTTATCAACATTGCTGCCAGTTGTTTCTGGGAGAATGATCCTTCCCTCTGGTGTCCTCCCTCAACTTGTCCATTTCATCTTTGCCATGGAGTCTCAGGCAGTTAACATGTAGCAGAACATTTTAAGGTGTGTGACTTTTGTTTGTGTTGCATTTGTTTAACTCTGTGAAGCTGCGTTACTGTGCCTGTGTAAAACACCTGATGCTCTAATAAAGAACTGAACGGCCAATAGCAAAGCAGGAGAAAGGATAGGCAGGGCTGGCAGGCAGAGAGAATACCTAGAAAGAGAAAACTGGGAGGAGGGATGGAAGAGCTAGCAGCCAGAGGAAGAGGACTCCAGGGGCCAGACACAGAGCTACACAGCAAGCCACAGAGAAAGAGTAAGACTTATAGAAATAAGAGAACAGGGAAAAACCCAGAGGCAAATGATAGTCAGGTTAAGTTAAGGAAGGCTGGCTAGAAACTAAGCCAAGCTATCTGGACATTCATAAGTAAAAGTAAACCTCTATGTGTTATTTATTTGGGAGCTGGGTGGTGGGCTCCCAAAACAGAGCCATAAAACCCCCAACAACATAAATATCAGGTTGCATGTCATCAGAGTATCAATAGGCCCCACTGGCCTTAGGGTCTTGTCAACAGCCCAGCAGTTGAGGCCAGCAATTTGTAAGGGAAATCTAATAGCCACTAGGAGGGGCAAGGTTTTTTAATGCCCCCTTTCCAGCAATGAGAAGCTATTTCTATTGTTGTGAAGAAACACTGTGACCATAGCAACTCTTATAAAGGAAAGTATTTCATTTGGGTGGCTTGCTTCCAGTTCAGAGGTTTAGACCTTTATCATCATGGTGCAACATGGTGGTGTGCAGGCAGACTTGGTGCCATGCAGCAGACATAGTGCTGGAGAGGGAGCTGAGAGTTCTTGCATTTTGACCGGCAGGCAACAGGAAGTGGTCTGAACACTTGAGCATATATGAGACTTCAAGCCCACCCCACAGTGACACACTTCCTCCAACAAGGCCATATCTACTCCAACAAAGCCACACCTCCTAATAGTACCACTTCTTATGAGCTTCTGCAGGACAACTACATTCAAACTACCACACCATCTGAGAGCCTGGGTCAGATCAATCAGTTCTGCTTTCTGGGCTGAGGTACCTGGCTTGGGCCCAAATCATTTCGGTTAAAGTTGTAAGTAAACTGCAAAAACTCTGGGTTTGGTGTCTCAGGTTTTGGCACCAAATGTTAGTAAATTGATGGCTGAAACTGAGAGGAAACAGTTCAGCCCTAGAGGGCGAGGTATCCCGGACACCTCAGAGCTACTCAGGACAAGAGCTCTGCCCTGAAGGTGTCCCGGACATCTGAAGCTGTTTAGCACAGCTCTGATGGCTGAGACTGCAAAGAAACAGCCCAACCTTGGAAAGGAAGGTTTTCTGACTTCTCGGGAGAGTCAGGCCTGGAACTGCTTCAGCAAGGAAGGGTATCCTGACTCTTCGGGAAGGTCAGGATATACCTCGTATGATGATATGATGGGGGATGGTTTCCCCGCAGAACACAGCAATCCTGCTCCTCTCCTGGAGAGCCACAATCTCTGGCTCAGTGTTACCAGCTTTTTCTCGCTCGGTCCACTATAAGACATCCCAGCAAGGTTCTTCTGCACAGCTCCCCCTTGCTCAGTCCACTATGGGACATCCCAGCAAGGTTCTTCTGTTCAGCTCCCCCTTGCTCAGTCCACTATGGGACGTCCCAGCAAGGTTCTTCTGTTCAGCTCTCAATGAAGGTCTTCACCCAAAACTCTTTTAAGAAAGAGGTTTATTTGGGAAGGAGGAGTCCAGGAGAGTAACTGTCTCTACCAGGGTGGAGAGAAGAGCTCACAACTGACCGGGCAGGGCGGTTTATATAGGATGTCTAGGGGGCAGAGTCAACTGTGATTGGTTAGTTTATTTTCTGCCCAGGGATTGGCCAGTTTTGTGAGCAAGGGGCAGAGATGGCCCTGATTTCAGGGCCAAACTGTGTTTCTTTCACTGGCCTTTCTTGGCTCTTTGACACTACCTCTAAGGCCAGGGCACATTTCTTTCACTGACTCTGATTCTAGGAACCAAGAGTGTTATTTTGGTACTAGTCTCAGAGTCAGGGCATATTTCCTGGGTTCTGGGTTTGGGGATAAAGTGTTCACTTCTCTGGCTCAGGTCCCAAACACAGGCTGTGTTTCTTTCCCTGGTCCTGGGCCCTAGGGCCAGGATTCTACTGTCCTGCTCTGTGATTGGTTGTTTTCACAAGTCAGTTGGACAGGGGCAGAGATGGCTCTGATCTGAGCTAAACTGTGTTTCTCTCACTGGCTTTATCTGAGCCATCCTTCCCTAATTCTGGGCTCCAGGGTCAGGGTGGGTTTCTCTAGCCAGCCCCCTTTCCCTACAAAAGTAACTACTGCAGTTCCTACATATCTGGTTCCATCTTTCATCTCCTGACAGTCATAGACGAGCACCTGCGTCTGTAGAATATTATTTTAAGATGTACTACATTTGTTTATGCCGTGGAACATTTGTTTAATGGTGCAAAGATGTGTTGCATTCTTTTATGTTGCATTTGTTTAACTCTGTGAAGCTGTGTTACTTTGCATATCTAAAACACCTGATGGTCTAATAAAGAGTTGAACAGCCAATAGAAAGGCAGGAGAACTGATAGGCAGAGAGTGTTGCAGTAATGCCTGCCCTACCACCACCCAGTGAGGGGCTGTGGATTAAAAAATAGAGACAAGAAACAGCGAGTCATTCACCACAGCAGAATGCCAAATGCCATTTATTGAAGGTGGGAGGAAACTTTAAATACAGGCTTACAGCACAACGGAGGATCCCTGGAGGGCAGAAGTTCGCTACTCAATGTTCTACATTCTTGCATCTAAGCTGTTTACACCAAATGCAGGATACACGAACAAAGAACCTCCGGTGAGCATTCAGTAAGAAGGAAATTGGCAGGGAATCAGCATAGGGAGGACATCTGGTCAAGGTCGGCAAGCAGGCAACAGTTTACTCAATATGGTAGGCCAGGGCCCTACAAGAGAGAATTAATAGGATAAAAAATCTGGGAGGAAAAGAAGAGAGATCAAGGAGTAAGAAAACAAGGAGAGGAGGACGCCAGGGGCCAGCCACCCAGCTACACAGCCAGCCACGGAGTAAGAGTCAAAGTAAGGTATACAGAAGTAAGAGAAAGGTAAAAACCCAGAGGCAAAGGTGGATGGGATAATTTAAGATAAGAAAAGCTGGCAAGAAACAAGTCAAGCTGAGGCTAGGCATTTATAATCAAGAATAAGCCTCTGTGCATGTTTTTATTTCGGAGCTGGGTGGCAGGCCCCCCAAAAGAGCAAAAACAACCAACAATAAGTAGCAGAATTGATGGCAGTGGGTTTCTCAAACCAGACTTGAGGTTGGGCCAGGGGTCGGGCCTGGCACTGGGATACACAGTCACCAGACAGCAAACGTACTAATGCTAATCAGAGGAGGGCCTGAACTGTGTCATGGGGTGCTGTGAGTATAAGATCTTGGCCCAGAGTTAACTTGTTTGTTTTCTTTCATTAAACTAGCAGTTGCCACCATAGCTCTTAGACAGATGGGCCATCCTATGGTTACAGGGTCTGTCTTAGTTAGGATTTCTATTGCTGCAATACAATACCATGACCATAAAGCAAGTTGGGGAGGAAAGATTTTATTTGGCTTACACTTCCATATTGCTATTCATTATTGAATGAAGTCAGGACAGGAACTCAAACAGGGCAGGAACCTGGAGGCAGGAGCTGATGCAGAGGCCATGGAAGGATGCTGCTGCCTGGCTTGCTTCCCATGGCTTGTTCAGCCTGCTTTCTTATAGAATCCAGGACTACCAGCTCAGGGATGGCACCACCTACCATGGGCTGGGGTCTCTCCCATTGATCACTAATTGAGAAAATGACTTTACAACTGGATCTCATGGAGGCATTTCTTCAACTGAGGCTCCTTCCTCTCTGATGACTCTAGGTTGTGTCAAGTTGACACACAAAACCAGCCAGTACAGCATCCAATCATATAGGGTGTTTTCATGGCCCCAAAGATTTAGTTAAAACCCCCTTTGTCTAGAAATTCTAGGGCTGGAGTAGAAGCCAGAGCTGTTTTTAAAGCCTCAAATGCCTTTTGTTTAGTTTCAGTCCAGATTAGGGGTAGAGGGCCCTCCTTTGTGCTGATGTATAGAGGCCTTGCTATTTCCACAAACTCTGGTGTCCAGAGGCAGCAATATCCAGCTGCACCTAGGAACTACTGACCCTGTCTCTTAGTCTTTGCAATTGGAATCTGAAGAATGGCAGCAATCCTATTCTGAGAAAGGCTCCTTTTGCCTCCCTTCAGCTGGTAGCCAAGATAGGGAGCCTTCTGCAAAGCTGGGCTTTCTTAGCCAACATTTTGTAGCCCACGATCCCTAACTCTTGCAGCAGTTCCTCTGTGGCCCTTTTATCATCTATTTTCCCATGAAACCTCTGACAGAAGGGCAGGAAGTCTGCATTTAGTGTCTTTAAATCCTGGGGCAACCTGGTCCAGGTATGTTGCCCACTGTAACCTCCCTCTGGGTCTGTCCATTTAAAAGCAAAGATGGGCTGACTCACCTCTGCCAGTGGGAGGCTGGAAGAACACATCTTACAGGTCCAAGACAATGTATACCTGTTTCTTTTGAAGAATCAGACTCCTGAGAACCAGAGGTCCCAGGTTTCTTCACAGGCAGGAGAGGTGTATTTCAGGGTGACTGGCAGGGCACTAGGATGCCTGTCTCTTCAAACAAAGCAACATGGACTGCCTTTCCCCCTTTGTTTCCAGGGTCACTGGGTATTGTTTAATCTGGACAGGGGTAGCCGGAGCTTGATATTGGTCCAGTTCTAGGGATTGGTTTCTCCTAACAGAGGATGAAATACCAAGATTTTGCTGGGTATCTGTAAGTCTAACTGCATCTCATCATCAGAGAAGGTGATGGTGGCTTTCAGTTTATGCAAAAGTTCTTCTCCCAATCAGTTCTGTGTTGTAAAAACACCCTTTAAGCTACCTCCAGCCACTGGAAACTGATTATACCTTTAATTTTTTTTTTACTTTTATAACTTTTTTCTAATATCTGGGGCCAACTGGGTGGTAAAGGAAATCTTTTTAGCCATGGTCTTTAATCCTTCTAAAAAATACCTAGTGAAACTGTTTAAAGTCTCCTTGGTCAGTATTGAACAGAGGGAAAATTTGTTCTCTTCATGCTGGTTGTCTGGCAGCAACCCTCCTGCATAGCCCAGTGGGTTTTTGTTTTGTTTTTGTTTTGTTTTGTTTGTTTGTGTTTGTTTTTCCTTCAGAGAATGGTGAGTTTTACAGATCATTGGTTGAAAATGGGTTGTAAGTTATGAAAGAGAAAGGAATAGAACTTTCTTTTTTCCTTTGGGCTCAGTCCAGGGAATTTTCCTCCCTTCCGAGGGGCTGCTTAGAGCAGGCAGGAAGCAGAGGGAATGCTCACCTGGGGGAACTATTTCCCACACTCCTGTGTGCATTCACTTAGATGGCAAGATGGGGGCCCTGGATGAAAGGCCCAGCCCCTCTCCACCTCTCCACAGGGACCAGTCCTGACTGAGCAGAAGTCCAGCAACAAAAGAGGCAAGTGTTCCTGCTCCTAGAGTGGGAGAGATGGAGGGTTTGGGTTTTGTTTCTTTCTTTCGTATGTTTGTTTGTTTTGTTTCTCTGGGTGATCTGGTAGGACCAAAAGGATTCTGGTCCCCAATGACGTGGGGCACAGGTCTTAAGCCAGGGGATTCTCATGCCAGAGAAAGCCACTGGTCCATACGGGGAAACAACTGACAGAAACATGCAGAAAGACACACAGAGACACACATACAGACACAGAGATACAGTAAAGACAACCAGGGGTGGCCACGACATATTCATACCCCTGGACAGAAGGATCCACTGATATCTCACATGGATTCTGGACACTGGATCAGCAGCCATGCCTGACCTCTCCTATGTGTCTAAACAGAAGGAACCTTAACCAGACTTACCTCCAGAGGTAACAGACCAGGCAACTTTATAATTTGTTTCCCTCTGGGGTGGAGATGTCAGACCCCTCTGAAGCATTAGCAGCAATTAGGGAGCTCTGAGGACCTGGAATATCCAGGTTGAGCACCCTCTAGTATTGCTGCCTGGGGGTCCAACCTCCAGCAGCACAGGGCTCAAAGGAATCCATGGAGTCGGCTCATATTAGACTTTTCTGTCTGAGGGGGTTAAGGGAAAGGGCACACAATCTCTTGATGGTTTCCTTCTTTACTCTTCTGTATACTTCCTTCTGTGTTCTCTGTTCTCCTTTCTTATCTCTATCCAGAAATGTCCCTTCTGTCTCTCTTGGTGTTTTCCTTCTCCTTCTAACTCTCTTGATGTTCTCCTCCTAACTCTCTCATTCTTGATGTTTTCCTTCTAACTCATTCTTGGTGTTTTCCTTCCAGCCTGTTTTAACTCTATCTTTATTCTTTCTCTTACAGCTTATATATCCCAGAAAAATCTTTCAGGCAGTATAAAAATTACAATGTGCTTACATTCTGTTTTTCAGATGAATGATTACAATGAATACAAGTAAAAAAAAAACACAGCATGTTTTCCATATCCCTTACACATTTAAACATTTTATGTATTACAGGTGAAAAGCAAATTATCCCAAGAATCCATGTACATTCATACCCAAGCTTGTTATAGATTAAAAGTGTGTAAGCAAGGAAGATATTCTTTTAATGCTGCATTTTGAGATTACAAAGAAAGGACCAATCACTTTATTACTTATCTCAAAAGGTAATCTTACAAAAAAAATCTTAAAAGAATCACAAATCTAAACTTTTCTATATGAAAAAGAATCAGTCAGCTACTTTAAATCTTTAGGGTGCATACCCACTCATCAATAGTTTTTATATCAGGAGGTTGAAGGCAGAAACAGGTATAAGGAATTAATCCACCAATCCTAGCAAGAAAAGTGTCAGCTAGTAAAAATTGGGCTGCTTTGTTCTTGTTCCCTGACCTTAAAAAGTTCCTCACTCAACTATATGCCTTTCTAAAACTTTAGATTGTCTTCTTGGGTTTTTGACCTCAAAGCTATTATCAAAACATCTGATCTAACCTGAAGTTATTATAAGGTTTTGTTTCAGCTAATGATGCACACCAGAACTTGTGACTGCATCTTTCAGCATTAAGATTAAAAGAATTTGAGTCAGCCTGGCTCCTGGGACTCACTTGTTTTCCTTGATCATTAACCTGAACTGTAATCTATGCATCTCCTTAGGTGAAAGTCATAGTCACTAGCTGTATGACATCTCTGTGTCATACATCAAAATGTCTGACATTTTATTCATCAAAACTCTGTATAAACTAACATTATTATTATCAATTAGACAGTACAACTTAGGAAGAAATCATCATAATAGTTCACAGGTAAAGATACCCAGTAGGATGTGATGTTTACATGAGATAAACACACACTACATTACAGGCAGTGGGGATCTCCCCATATCCATTCACACCATGCCAGATACTAGAGAAAGATGGCAGCAGCAAACATGTGAAGACACAGCAGAAACAAAAGACAATCTGGGGTCTGGGGTGTTGGGGCCTTGCCTATCTAAGATTCATCCATTAGGGATTCTGATGTGAGCCACAGGAATATGAAGTAGAAATTTGGCTGTATATAGTAAAGCTATACCTGGAAGAATCAAGGAATTCTTCCAGAGGAACTCAAATCTCAAGGAGTTATTTGGCTTTTAATATATCAGCTGTTTCTTGCTATGATTTCATGTGTGCTCTCATACTAACAATGTATTTATCTGAAATACCTCTCAAGCATCCTAAGCCAAAGGGCAGACAGAATAAGCTTTTCAGACCAACCGCTGAGCTGAATTAAGGTAAACACCCTTACTGAGACACTGCCTGTCCCCTAGGCCTAGGAGTTAGGTGCATAGCTTGTTTCTTGTGCAAATGAAGCTCAGACCCTCTTTTTTCTCACAGCCCAAATGGCATTCCAGAGCAATTGACTCAGAACAAAAGGGCTTTTTGCATACCAGGTACAGTGAAGCCATGAGGCAGGTTTCCTAGCTCTGAGCAGAGTTACTCCACCAGACCAGAAGGCAGCAGGGCAGAGTTTGTGGATTGTAGTGATGTTGAGACTGGGTCATGGGAAAAGGAACAGGAAGGAATAAGGATGGAGAAGAATGAAGATGAGGATGGAGATGGAAAAGAACTTAGCTAGAGTTAAGAGAGGACAGGAGAAAAAGGGACAGAGAGAAGCTAAGTATGAGTACAGAATTGAAACTGTGTAGATAAAATATTGCCTCAGAGGAATAAAATAAATGGACTGTAGAGCTCGATATATTTAGATTCTTTCCCCTCAGATTATCCCTGCTGTTTGTAGTGTCTTCCCCAGGACTCTGGTAGAAATCTCCTCAGGGCAGACCCCCAAGGAAATTTCAGTAGGATTTGCCTCCTGGTGGACTGACACCCTGAAATCAACTGCCATCTGCTGCTCCTCTGACATGGCCACCGGCACTCTAGGACCCAGTGTCTCAAGGTCTTGTCTCTGGGTTCTCACTGGAGCCTTTAGAAATGTTGTGGGGCGTTCATCAGAGAAGACTGCTCAGACATGGGATTAAGCCAATAGAAAGTCTATATTAGCCAGCCAGCAACTACACTGGGTGTTTGGGATCCCAGGGTAGCACTGAGCCTTTCTCAGAGTGAGCTTTTAAGCACAAAAACCATGTTCTGGCTTGACACACTTCAGTTAACAAGAACAGTTAGCCAATAGCAGAACTACAGAAACCAAAAAGCAAGGTTAGTACATTTTGAGACTTTCCTAGAACTATATGGACTTTGATGGATTAGGCCTTTGTTTAGTTTGGCAGGTGGTGCTGTATATGTGCTGAGTTTTACAGCCTGGATAGTACTTCCATCATGGAGTCAGTTGTGCTAAGGTCTGGGGCCTACTAAGATTTGGGGCCTTGTTACACAGTGACCTTTCAAGTCACATGTTTCTGGTAAAAACAAAACAAAACAAAAACAAAACAAACAACAACAACAACAAAAAACCTTCTGTGCATGTTGACTACATGCCTATCAGGTTCAGCTAAGCATGTTTTCTATTACCCATTTTGGATTCAGGAGTAGAACATGGCTTTGCCCTCTGGGATCTTCAGATACAATACACAAATGATGAATGGATTAGAACCAGAAGTAAATGTGTTAGCAATTGGTGTGTAACAAACATTCTCAAAATGCAATGTCTGAAACAAAAAATTATTGCGGTCTACAAGTTGGGTCATGTCTTTATAAATACAACCAGAGTCACTCATGCTAAAGGCCTTTCTGTTGGCTGAGAAGATACAGGTGTTAAGGCACCAAAAGCCCCTGAGTTCACTCAAGCAGTTCTCAAGGCAACGCAGCAGGATCCCAGAGAATAAGAATAATGAGAGGTTCTGGGGGCTCAACTTGGAACCAGCACCAATTCCTTCTATTGGCTGAGTCAAGTCAGGACCCCAGGGACAAACATATGCCTCACCTTGAGAGGAAGAGTTTCAAAGTCACACTGGAAGGACCTGTCAGGAGGGTAGAGATAGGAGCCATATTTTAAATGACACACAGCATGAGCATGCAAAGCATGACAAGAAGCAAAATGCCAAAGCTGGAGATATGGCTCAGTGGTAAAAACAATTACTACACTTGTAGAGGACCTGGGTTTGAGTCTCAGCCCCCATATGACAGTTCACAACCAACTGAACTCCTGTTTCAGGGGATCTGATGCCCTCTTCTGGTCTCCACAGATACCTGCATACACACAGTGCACATACATACATGCTAGTACTCACACACATAACACAAATTTTTAAAGGGCTGAAGAGATAGATAGCTCAGGGGTTAGGAGCACTGGCTGCTCTTCCAGAGGACCTGGGTTCAATTCCCAGCACCCCACATGGCAGCTCACAACTGTCTGTAACTCCAGTTTCAGGAGACCTGACACCATCACACCAATGCACATAAAATAAAGTTAAATTATTTCAAAAATTTTAAAAAGCAAAATGTTCTTTAATTAATTGTCTTTAGCAGACACTAGGACAATGAGGTTGGTGAGGAATCAGTGGGCTTTGTTGGTTTTCCAAGTAAAAATTCCTATTATTTTTCTTTTCAGATTATGACGATGATGTTAGATTCACATGTAATCCATTCTTTTGTGTTGCTACTCCATTAAGTTTTCCACCTTTGTTTCTTTGGGTACTAACCAGGAATTAAGAAATGAACCTAAATGTGTAGTTTATATACATCTCATCTTTATCAGTTAATTAACTCTTGTGTTTCCTTACAGTAACATGAAGGTAATGTAGAGGAAAAATTGGTACCAAGAGTGAAATCATTACTCTCCAGAAGTTGGAAGAACTATTAGAATTGCCTAATGGGAAAATCTGGAAGAGAATGCTGGAGAAGGCTTACAGTGCTGTAAGATCAGCATTGTGGGTAATTTTGGGGAAAAAATCAGAAGAGTTTGGTTATGCTCTGTGTGCTCTGGGACTTTGAGGCAAGCTGACCTCAGAGATGATGGGCTAATCAGTTCTTAGGTTGATCCATCTGGAGTTGAGTTTTGCAGGATGGGACATAATGATTTAGTTTCGTTCTGCTACATGTAGGCATCCAGTTTGACCAGCATCACTTGTAGAAGGGTGCTGGCTTTTCTCCCGTGTGTACTGTTGGCTTCTTGGTCAAAAGTATGGTAGCTTTAAGTGTCTGGACTTATTTCTGCATCATCACTTCTGTTCCATTGGTTAGTGTGTCTGTTTTAAAGCCAGTACCACATTGTTCTCATTACTATAGCTCTGGAATATTAACTTGAAATCTGGAAGGGTGATACTTCCCACAGTATTTCTATTGTTCAAGGTTGTTTTGGCTATCCTGGTTCTTTGGATTTCCATATAAAACTTGATTAGTTTTTCAATTTCTGTAAAGGATTGCATAGGAATTTTGATGGCTTGCAATGACTCTATATCTGGCTTTTGGTGAAATGGCTATTTTCTCATTATTAATCCCACCAATCCACAAACATGAGAGGTCTTTCCAGGTCCTGGAATCCTCTTCTGTTCCTCTTTTCAGTGTATTAAATGTTCATTGTATGAGTCTTACATTTCCTTGGTTAGATTTATTCCAAGATATTTTCGAGACTATTGTGAATGGATTTATTTTCAAGATTTCTTTCCTGATATGTTTTTCATTTGTATATTTGAAGTTGTTGGCCACTGAGATTCTTCTGGACCCCCAAATATTACAGGCTATTGCCAATGCTCTTGTTTACCTTCCAGAATTTGAGAGTAAGACACTGTTACTGAAAACACACACACTTGAGTCACAGAAGACAAAGGACTCAAGGGGGCACCTTTCTAGGGACTCCACCCCTTCCGGCTAATTTTGGATGTGATGGGAGGTACTATGTACACTACCAGAGAAAAGTAGTCACCAATCCCACCCCAACTACGAACACTTTGAGTTACAATAATGACTGGCCAGGTGAGACATGCTCATTGGTACAATGGGGGCATGAATGTCGTGGGAGTAACCAAGCACTTTCTGAATGAAAGTAAGGCCCACTCCATAAGCTGAGATTCAGGTCCAAGATCCTGTGGCTACACAGGTGATAATTCTAAGATAGAACCTTCTCCTACTGCTCTACTAAATGGGTGCAGCATTAAAATTGCTCCTAATGACTTGTTATACCCGTAAGATGGTCTCTCAACCCTCATCAGAGAATCTTCTTTTTGTAGTAGATAACAATTAACACAAAGACCCACAACTGGTCAAATGCAGTGAATAAGGGATGTTAGAAAGCTCAGCTGCAAAGAGGACATCTATATCATACATCTTCCTTCCAAAGCTCAGCAATTATTGTGGAAGGGGGAACAGAAAGATTGTAAGAGTCAGAGGTGATGGATGACTACAAAAAATGATGGTTCCTAGACACAGCAGGGCATTTCCACATAAGAATTCAAAGAAGTTAAGACAACATGCATGAGACGTGAGCAAGCTCAAGCTAGACAAAATCCCAGCATGAAGAGGGGAGGTGAGCATGAACTCCCACCCCTAGATGAGAAGTTATTGGCTATTGATAAGCATGGGGAGAGCAAGAGTCAATTTTTCTTTTTAAGGGTGTGACCTCTGGTGGGTTGGCCACACTCCAGGGTATATGGGTAACATAAATTGTACTTGACAGATTTTTAAAAAGACACAAAGTTGAATAGGTAGGGAAGCACACTGGGTCTGGGAGGAGTGGGAGAGGAGAGTGAATATGATTTTAAAAACTAAAATAAATTCTTAAAGGATTAATTAAAAAAAGAAGATAAAATAATAGATTCTTTTTTTGTGGAGAAGATCTCAAAATAGAAATGCATTAAGGCTATTGCATGGATGTTAGTGTACACTTTTAGCTAAATTTACAGTGTAAATCAGGCACAAAAACTATCAGAACAAAATGTTTTGAAAATTGGACCTGGAGAAATCATTGAGTGGGCCAGACCTGAGTTTGAATCCTCCACACCCACGGCCACATGCTTGCCTGTAACCCTAGCACAATGGGTAGGAGATGGGGACAAGAGGATTCCTGGACTTTGCTGGTTGGCAGCAGAGCTCCAGATTCCTCTGGCCTCCATGTCTGTGCACAGGCAGGCACACCAGCACATATGTGCATATAGTTCCTCCTCACACACAAACAAGATTCGAAAAAGTTTGCAGCCTGGCCAGGAAATAAAAAGAAAGGTCATGTAGAGTTGTGACCAATGGCAATAAAAAGAGAGTGCTTTGAATCGGAAAACTAGGAACAATGCCTCAGCCTTAAGGGTGTTGGTGAAGTCTTCAAGGCTACCACTCTTACAGGCTCAGAGACACAGAAATCACATTCTGTTTCAATGCTTTTTCAGGACAGAGTGGCTTCAGGAGAGAGATCCAGGGAGCTTGATGTTCCCACGGCCACTCAGGATTCATTTCTCTGCATCCAGCCAGCCTTCATTCCGTATTTGCTGGCAAAAGATCCAAATGTCATCCATGGTATATTGGCTTTTATAGTTATGCAGAATGCAAGTTATGGAGTTGTAGAGGCTTCCATCAGATCTTAAAGCCTGGGAAACCAGGCAGAGCTGCCCAGCCAGATTTGAACACCCAATATAGTGATATGTAGTGGAGCTGAGGGAGCCATAATAAAGATCCAAGGATGGAAGAGATGCCAGCAACCTGCCACACCTGTGAGGGAAAATATCCAGGAAGTGTGAGAAACAGTTTGAGAGGGCGAATATGTGGAAGTGGAAATGGCCATGCTCTCCGGGAGCCCACATCCCACCACATCCCACCGCTCCTGATACAGACAAGATCTTTGGGTTTTGATGTTTCCCCTTTTCTTGTTCTGGGGATGATGTCTCTTTTCGTTTCTCCATGACTCCTTTTCAGAATAAGGGATGTTTACTTGACGGCTGGCCTCCACTGGGTGTGATTTGGTTTGGGGGTTTGTTTTGGTTTCTGGGTTTTTGGTTGTCTCTTTTACAGAGGCTCACAACTGACTGTCGTGAGTCTTGATGAAACCTTGGACTTGGAATTCCAACCTGTGCTAGAACAGTGGACTTTGAGGCTGGCTTTAGACATAGAACTAATCTATTAGCATTTTTTTTCCAGACAAAGTTTCTCTGTGTAGCCCTGGTTGTCTTGGAACTTGCTTTGTGGACCAGGCTGACCTCGCTCAAGAGATCTGCCTGCTTCTGCCTCTCAAGATTAAGGCCCGGCATTAATCCATTTTTTTTAAATTGTGAAGTGGACATGAACCTTTGGAACCAGGGTCAGAATATATCTTGAATTTGGAATGCCTGTGATAAAGGCCTGGTCCCCAAAGTGTGCTATTGAAAATCAGGGGAACATTTTGCAGGTAGAGCCTATTAGGAAGTCCTTAGGTCGTTGGGGATTTTCCTCAAAGAGGACTGTGATACCCCAGACTCCACCCCCATTACTGGTTCAAAATATAATTCCTGGTTTGTTCATGTCTACACTGGTTTGTTCATGTTTACACCGGTTTGTTCATGTATACACTGGTTTGTTCATGTGTACGCCCGTTTGTTCACGTGTACACCGGTTTGTTCATGTCTACACTGGTTTGTTCATGTCTGTGCTGGTTTGTTCATGTGTATACCGGCTTGTTCATGTATACACGTTTGTTCATGTGTACGCCGGTTTGTTCATGTGTACGCCGGTTTGTTCATGTGTACGCCAGTTTGTTCATGTGTACACAGGTTTGTTCATGTATACGCAGGTTTGTTCATGTATACACCGGTTTGTTCATGTGTACACAGGTTTGTTCATGTGTACACAGGTTTGTTCATGTGTACACAGGTTTGTTCATGCACACACTACTGCTATGACATGAGACCTTCTGCTACGTCACCAAAGTCAATGCAGGATCACCTCTGAACCTCTAAGCCTGTAAGCTAAACAACCTTTTTCTCTTTATAAGCTACTTGCCTTGGGTGTTTCATTATACCATTGCAAAACTGACCAATGCAGAATGTTATAAAACCCCTAGGCATATCTAGGATATCTGCATTGTTTCATGTGTATTTATGAAAACATTACCCATGTTAATAGGCTTTCTGTTACTGTAACAAATACCTAAGATGTAGCAGCTCACGAGCAAAGGTTTATTTTGGGCTCGTTATAGATGATTCCATCCCTGGTCATGTGGCCATGTTGCTTTGGGACCTGTGCAAGACAGGAGAACACTCAGGGAGAGTCCCAGAGGCTTCTTGTTTCATGACAGCAAGGGAAAAAGAGAGAGGAAGGTTCATGCCAACATCTCCTTCAAAGGAACACCCCTAACTTCCTCCCACTGAACCCCCCTCTTAATGGTTTCACAACTTCTCAGTGGTGCCACAGGCCTAGGACCAAGCCATCAGCAAATGCATCTTAGAAGATTCAGAATCAAAACTATGGCGGCAATGATGTGTTTATCTAATTATTCTTTATCAATAAAAACTCAGGAGTCAGATACCAGTGTAAGAACCTGAATGATCGAGAAGTGGCAGAGAAGTGACTAGTGACCTCCTATCTCTTTCATTCCCCCATCCAAAAGGGGCCAAGACCCTCTCTCAGCCCCACCCTACTACTTCCTGTGTCTAACTGTCCTCAGTCCTCCAAAACCTCTATGGTTAGTTTTGGTCAGTTAGTACCTAGCTCCGTCCTCTGATTCAAAACAAACTTTATTGTCAGTCACTGTAGTGTCAGAGTATAATCAAAATGTCACACAACACAGCAATAGTGGTGCATCTGCACTAACTGCACGAACCGCAACTGCATTAATGAGCAATGCAATTTCAGGTGATCCTTCTCTTGTGTGTATGTACACATGTGTGAATCTCTTCTGGTTTTCAAGTTCTGTGTCCCAATCATGTAGCACTTTTAGAATTAGAGGATATACTTTGACAACAAATAAATATACTACCAATGGAGAAAGAAATAATAAATACAATTTATGTGAATTTATTAATAAGTTCTTGGTTTGGGAAACATTACAGAAGATGTACTTGCCTAAGAATATACTTTGGTTTTCATCAAATTCAGACCTGCTGCACACAAGCAATGATTATCATCTCAAAGACAGTACCATCAGTTTCATAGCATCATCCTTTCTCCCAAAGCTACAAAGGCCATGTTGCCCACAACACCAGGACGAATGACTAGCACTGGAGAAGGTCATAACAATCTGAGAATCCAGGTGAGGAATCTAATGACCGTGGGGCTGTCATTGAATAAAGACTGCCAAACTTTCTGTAAGTTACCAGCAGATGGCAAGCATTGTCCATACCTTCTCTGATGGGCATGGCCAGCAATTAGATTGTTTTTATTTTTAAAAAATGTTCTGGGTGTGTAGCGTATGGCTAATTATTTCCCAAATAAAAACAAAATAAATTTAACACTGATTCTGTTTTCAAGTGTCAAACTGATTGGAGAATGAACCAATATTTCCTCTTCACTTCCCACCCATTACTCAATGGGTCTTGGATTTGTGTGATTTCTTAACTCGCCCCTTTTTCCCAAAGCATTTTCGGCAGCCATAGGCACAGCACTTAAAGACAGTGAAGACCACTGTCAACACGATGGCCAGGAGGAAGCCGATCACATCCAAGGAATGGTATTGGTACCAGGTGAGGTCGTGGGCGGCCGGACGCAGGTGTGGTGCGCCCTTGTTCCTCATCACGTACTCCACCCAGAACACAGCCAGGTCCAGAGGCTCTATAGGACGGTCCTTGTGGAGCCTGGAGAGACGCATGATGTTCTCCTTGTAGCTGCACACCAAGAAAGCGGTTGTTAGTGCCTGGAGCATCCATGGAACAGACAGCATCCCCTTAGGCTTGACTCTAGTTAGAAAGAGAAGCCTGCTTCTATTATAACCAGAAAAGCACCCCCCCACACACACACATACACTTAATCAATATTCTTTATCTCTAAAAAGGAGGAGGAGAGATAGATGGTGAAATGAAGAAAGAAATGGAGGAAGAAGGAGGGGGTATGGAGGAAAGAAAGCAAAGGCAAAAAAATTATTTTATAAATATTTAAACTTCATTTCCTATTTTTTGCCTTTTAGTGATTTCTTTGTAGGGAAATTATACTATCTTTATGGTAAAAATAAAGGAAAAAAGGAATCAACTATAGATGAAAGAGCAGTGTGGTTTGAATGTTTCCTTCAAGCTCATGTGTGGGAACTTTGGTCCCCGATGCAAAGGTACGAAGAGGTGGTGGAACCTCAAGGAAGTGAGAAGCCATTGAGAGAGATGATGGCCTTTGTCCCAGAACTGGAATCTGTCACCATGAAAATAAGATGTCTCTTGCGTTTTGTCTCTTGCATATACACATCCTCTGCAACTCCAGTTTCAACCACATGAGGATGCAGCGAGAGACCCTTACTAGATGCAGTTGCCCAACTCTAGACTTTCCAACAACTTCTAGAACTGTGAGCCAAATAAACTTTAACCCTTCATTAAGTCATGTAATTCTGGGTATTCTGTTATTGCAACAGAAAACAAACTAAGGCAATGTGCCTAAAACTCCTTACATACATATGCTCATAAGTCTGCACACACACTGTTGTTAGATTAAATCTACCACTGGCCATCATTTCTTCTTATAACATTTTGTGGTATTGCTTTTAAGATTTAATTTTATTTTTAATTGTGTTAATATGTCTGTGTCTGTGTGGGTATATACATATAAGTACAGTGCCCATGGAGGCCAGAAGAGGGCATTGGATTCCCCCAGAGCTGGGAAACAAACTCAGGTCCCCAGAAGAGCCACAAGTGCTCTTAACTGTTGCGCCATTGTTCACCTCCCTGCCTTTTACATTGTTGTCTGGGGTTTCTGTTGTTTGGTTGGGTTTGGATGGTTGGTTTTGTCTTAAGACAAAATCTTGCTATGCAGCCCAGCTGGCCTGGAACTGACTATATAGCCTTGAACTCTTCTTGAACTTGTAGCAATCCTCCTGTCTTTGTCTCCAAAGATCTTACCAGTGTATGTCTCCATGCTGGTTTTCCCATAGGTTTTAAATAAAATAGTTCCGGTAACCTTGACAGCAATGAACTAAATTTCAAGTAGAGACAAAGTGGCCTCACAGTGTGCACGTGCATGTGGTGTGTGTGTGTGTGTGTGTGTGTGTGTGTGTGTGT
>CABHPH010109885.1:7079-21539 GCA_902168325.1 Peromyscus nudipes | reverse complement strand
GATAGATAGATAGATAGATAGATAGATAGATAGATAGATAGATAGATAGATAGATGATAGAATTACTCTACAGTTAAAAAATAGAATTTCCTATGTTTCTTTTCTCGTTGAACTCTGTCCTTATTTTTTAACAATAATTTTTCTTCTTCTGTAAACTTTTCCTGACCTTTTTTTGTTTACTTCTTAATGTGGACATACAACTCATTTGCTAAATTTTTTTGCTTTCTCAAAATACATGTTTAAAAATTAAACTTTCCCTCTAAGTATTGGATTATCTTCTACTTACTAATTGTTATGTTACATTTTTATAACCATTCAGTTCAATACTGTTTGTAATTACTTCGAGGACCCATAGTATTTTAATTTGCTAGTAATTTGTGCTTGCTAGATATATTATTGATTTTTACTTTAATTATAATGTGCTCAGACAGTATTGTAAGGTCCTGATCCTTTAAGTGCATTCAGATTTATTTTATGGTGAAGCATATTGTCTTTCTTCGTGAATACACCAAGCCAACTTAGAAAGTATGTTATTGGAAGGTTGTCACATGCAGAATTCTGTTCTCTAAGGGTCACTTAGGACAAAGATGCTATGCAGACCCTGCATCCCCTCGTTTCTGCTTGATATTAATATTGCTGATTTTTCCCTCTTTTACTTATTGTTTGTATGATCTGTTATGTCTCACCTATTTTTATTACTTCCTGTTTATACTTGAAGTGTATCTCTTACAGACGACATTTAGTTGCCTGTTGTATTTTATTCTCTCTGTTCATCTCTGCTAGTTAAATGAAGCATTACAATCACTATCATGTTGTTGGAATTAGCCAGTCGTTTTATCCTCTTTTTTCTGTTTTGTCTTTCTACTGAAGGTTGGTTTTACTCTTCCTCACGTGAAGATGGTTCTTTCTAATACAGATATGCGTATTTGTACATTAATTTTTCAACTTTATATTTTATTCATTATTATTGTCTGTGTGAATGGTGTGTGTGTGTGTGTGTGTGTGTATGTGTGTGTGTGTGTGTGTGTGTATGCGGGTAAAAGAAGTCAAGTGTCTTCCATTAGCATGTGGGGGTAAAAGGACAACTTTCAATTACCCTTTTACCATTGTGGGTTTTAGCTTAGGATTTCATTGTGGGATTCCGCTACAGTTTTCAGGCTTGCACACCAAGTACTTTTAACTCCTGAGCCATCTCACTGGTACCATACTCATACATTCTTATTTGTCTACATATATGTCTTCATATGTAAGTGTAAATATATATATATATATGTGTGTGTGTGTGTGTACATTATGTATATACAGAAAGAGTACTTTTAATTAATATTTCATTAATTTGTGTAACATGTAAGAATCTTGCCACTATAAAGGATAATATCTTATGGCTTCCTCATTCCATCTTTTATTGGATAACTTTTATACTTTTATGTGTAAAATACAACCACACATTTTAAAAGCACTACTATATAATATGTTTAAATGAACATAAAAGGACGTTTTTATTTGTACCTAGCCACCCATTTTCTTTTCTCATTCTCTTTTAAAAACATTAAATATATATAAAATCATTATATACACTCACTATATATAATGATTATGTATATAAAATCAAAGAAAAAGAGGGTACTATCAACTTGAAGCATGAGGTGTTCAAGAGGTGTAGCTCAAAGGGGCTGAAGGAAGAAAGAGGGTAAAGCGATGTAATTCTATTTCAATTAAAAACGTTAAAAAATTTCTTTGGCATTTCTTACAGAGTATGTTTGCTGGCATCAAATTATTTTATTGATACTTTCATGAAACATGATTATTTAACCTTTGTTCCTGAAAAATACTTTCAATAAACAAGGTTTGAGAGGTTTTTTTTTTCCCTTTTAAAATCATTAGATCCACCGAAGATGTTGGTCCACTGACCTCTGACCTCTTACCTCTGACCTGTTTCCTTGCCAAAGAAACCTGTGCTTGCCTCCTATGACCCATTGGGTATTTCATGCCAGTTTCTAAATCTTTTATATTACGCTTCATCCCTTCTAGAAACCACTCTCAGTGCATCATATGATTTCCGTTGCCTTATCAAGTTCATCAACTATTCATTTGCGTCCATGTCAGTTACTTTGAAATCAAGCCAAGTTTTTCTGACTTTTTGTATATAGTGTACTTGTGAATATAAAGTTTTCTATGATTGGAGATGTGGGTGGTTTTGTTACTGTGATAGTCACTCTGACGAGTGCTGTACTGGAGTTAAAGTTAATAGGCTGCTGTTGGTTGTATCTTGGCTCAGTTCCCTTACTCTTTCCTGCACTCCATGCTGTCTACCGATGTGTGGTTGAAGATCTAGTCTAGAATCTGCAGATGTTCTGACACAGAACTTAAGAACCTTTCTCCTGTTCTAACTCTTGGAAGATTTCTCTTACTTGTGTTGTTCAGTTTCATTCTATGATTTCTGGTCAGGGAATGGCAGGTTCTTTATCTAGAGTATTAATTACTGTGCTAATTCCTGAATGAAGCCTCTTGTAGATCTGGATAAGGTTTTGTGGATATTTTCACTCTTTAGTGTTGAATTTGGGATTTTTGTCAAAAGTAAGTACAAATAGTGACTAGGAGGTAGGAGCAATATGTTATAACACTGAGTGAAAAACCATGAGCAACATTGTTAAATGTCAGTTTTATAAAATACAAACTTATAGAAGTGGGCAAGCTAGCCCCTCTGTCTCTTGTATAATGAGAATAAAAATTCATTATCAAGCTTGTAAACACCTGTAGTGTCAATGCTCAGAAGCCTGAAGCAGGAGGTTTATGAGTCCAACACCAGCCTGGGCTCCATGGAGAGAACCTATCTTAAACAACTAACCATTCAGTCAACTAACTAACCAATAAAACCATAAAGGTACCCTCATGATTTATGAAAATAAACCACAGTTTTTCCTTTACTACTGTCTTAGTTAAGATTTCTATTGATATGAAGAGACACCATGACTATGGCAAATCTTATAAATGAAAACATTTAATTGGGGGTGGGTTACAGTTCAGAGCTTCAGTTCATTATCATCATGGCAGGAAGCATGGTAGCATGCAGGCAGATATGGTACTGCAGAGGTAGCTGAGAGTTCTATATCTGGATCTGCAGGCAGCAGGAAGAGCATGAGCCACTGAGTGTGGCTTGAGCTTCTGAAACCTCAAAGTTCACCACCTAATGACACACTTCCTCCAACAAGGCCACGTCTACTCCAATAAGGCCACACCTTCTAATAGTGCCACTCACTATGAGCCTATGGGGGCCATTTTCATTCAAACCCACCACAACTTCCATATTTCTTTTTCCCTTTTACTCCCAGGGTTAAAATGTGTAGATGTTTGCTATGCAAGGCCATTTTCTCAATTTAAACTAAAATTCTAATTGAGTGCTTCAGAAAGTGAGTTGCTAACAATTCCAATCATCTCTCACTTTTCAAATTCAGGTCTGTCTTGGACTCCTTACTACATTTGAGAAAATGATCTTTTCTTTTCTATAAAAAACAACTTTATTCTTTATTTCATATTTTTGTGTAGCATAACATTAAAAAATGAAATATTAATTTTAGGAGAGAACTTCGGAGTTACCTAGTCTAATCCTCATAGAGGGACATTTTTTTTTTCATTGTAAATAATAGCATTTTATTTTGGCTTGCTGCACACTCAATAGCATAGCTTCTCATGGTATTAAGCTTACTACACAGCTACAACAATCAAGGCCATGTGGTGTTGGCAGAAGGACAGAGGCGCAGGTCATGCAGCAAACCGGAGGCTGCAGAAGTAGGTCTTGATAGATGACGCAGTTATTTTTGACAAAGGAGTAAGGTCACTCCAATGCAGAAGCAATGGTCTTTGTAGCACTGTTGGAGCAACTGAACATTCATAGGACATAAAAAAAAAGCAACAATAACATGAAAGACCACATCCTAAGTCTCACACTTCACACAAAACATAAAGCAAGCAAGTAAACAAACAAGAAAAAAAAAAAAAAAAAAAACCCAAGCCAAATAACAACAAAAAACCCAAAATCCTCAAAGTGGATTATGGAATATAAACTATAAAATTAAAAAAAAAACCTCCTATAAAATAAATCAGGAGAAAATATTCAGACCTCAAACTAAGCAGATACCTTAGAATCAATGCCATAAGAAGAAAGAATAACTAAGTTGGGCATCTTCAAAATTTAAAATTTTGTCCTGGAATCTAGACCACAAACACCCAGTCCTTAGGCTGTGCAGTAGCCATGACATCAACTGCTTCTCACACTAACTACCCTGCGGTACTGCAGATTCCACAGGACAACGGACTCAGTTCCACACTACTGCACTTGTCTCACTCACCATGCTTAAGTTCTAAGTCATAGAGGGACTTTTAAATTTGTCCAAAGACATAAACCGTTTACTCACTCAGCAATATTCACGTATTCATTTTGAGATCTTACATGGAGTTAATCATTTTTATCCCAAGACTATAAACAATGTTAAGAATACTTCTTTTTCAACTTTACTGAGGCTCAAAAAGCCCAATAAATTGCATAATTTCAGAGTAAAGCTAAGTATTCCACTTATTAAATCCAACGATTAGCCAAAGAACCCTTGACAGTGTGCACACCTAGAAGCCATCTCATCTGCTCTCTTAAGTCTCATATTCTGTACATGTATTTAATTTTTTGAAAATGAGAAAACCCCCTTTTTGGAAGGGGGAAGATCATGCTGTCTTCATAGATTCTCAGAAGTCCTGTGGTGGAGGAAATATACCCTTCCCCCAATATAATGCTCTTTACTTTTCAGTTTCTTTGTCGATATGCTTTGAACCCTGCCTCTGACTCTCTTTCAATGAAGACCGATAGTTTTGCCCGAATGTGTAGCAAACTGCTTTACCGTATCTTTCTACATCAAAGTGTCCTGTCAGTGACTTGTTAGAGAATGATTTGTGGTGAGGCTGCGAGGCTTGTGATTATTTTAAATCCACTTTTGTACAAGCAGGGCGGGAAAAAGTTGTTGTGTGCATACTGGGCAGATAGATGTTGAAAGGGCACTATCAATTACGATTCTGACAAAACCATATCATCATGAACATAGTCACAGAGAGGCTAGTTCAAACAGGCAAGGCAGTAAATACTTCTGCCTTGGAAATACAGCTTCCCTAAATTTGGCTGACAGAAATATCTGATACTCTAGAAATAAACTGTAATAATAAATATATAATGATGTAGCTCCTGTGGGATTTTGTTTCTTAACCTATCTCCAGCATCATTTTTATCTTTTTCTTATTGGTTGTCAGTATTTGAACTGACTTGTAAAGTCTATGAGGGTAGGAGTCATGTACTGCTTATTCTTACATTGTGGCCTTTTAGAAAAGAATGTAATTTAATGCCTAATAATAACTAGGAGCTCATCTTTTGGAACTTATTAAAAACAATTCTAAAGGCCTACAATTAATGACAGACACTATGAGTAGTGTACTCCCAAGAGTGAGCCTGGATGAATTGTGGGTATTTGATTTATTCTTCATATTTAAAACCTCAACATAATTTTACATATCAAACAGTTAGTACTATCAAGTGGAAAACAAAAGTAGTACAATTCTAGGATTGCCCTTCCTGGATGATCTTCGGAAATTTACATGGAGTTATTGTGAGTGTCATTTAATTGAATAATGTTTCTGGAGCTAGACATCTTGAGGTGACTCTACCTGGATGATACTCACTGTGACTGTCTCTACTGATGTATTCTCCCAATTACTTTAACTCCACTGCCAACAGTGACAGCCACATAAAAAGCACTCACTATATAACCATTTAGCTATTTCCTGAACCTTTCTGTTGTTACCTAGTTTAATTCTAATGGCATGTCATTATTAGAATTAAATTAGGAAAATAGGTACAAAATTAGAGAAAAAAGTATCCAATAGTCCACATGTCCTCAATCCATCCTTAGATATAGAAAACCTTTTTACTTTGCACTTTTTAGATGCCAAACAAAAGGAACTAAAATCACAAACAGATAACACAGCATCAGCTCCTGTCTGTTAGAGCCCACCACTGCCTAAACTGTCGAGTGGGCTTCAGGCAGCTGTGCAGGCTCTTTCTTCATGGCTGGATAGGGTTCTTTCCCCGAGGAGTTCTAAGGGAAGCTGAAAGTGCTGAGAACTGATTACTCTAAAGTAGCCTCTAACTGAGCAGAAGATATAGGGCTCTAAGTATCTGTCCTTTCCGAACTCTTTAGAGTATCGGTCAAAAGTGTGCACTTTATTTCATTTCCCATAGTGGAATTAAGTCTCTGTAGCCTGTTTCCCAGCTTTCTAAATGATTTTGCTCTATTCTTTTATATGAACTTAGGGATGTTTCTTGCTTTTTCCAAATAAAGGAATTGTCATTTTATTCTAATCCTTGTTTCTGACTCTACTTCTTGGAAAAAATAAAATAAGGTGTGCGTACAAATAAAAGTAATGTTCAAGCATGGTAAAGATAAAGTAAGCCATATTAACAAGAACATGTTTTCTTCTTACATCAGACTTGGTCAGAGTTTTGATGGCTTTCATGAAACACATGACCAAAAGCAACTTTGGAAAGAAAATGTTTATCTTAGTTTGCATGCCCCAGTCACTATTCATCATGAAGGGAAGTGAAGGCCGGAACTCAAGGTAGGAACCTCAAGTCAAGAACTAGAGCAGAGGCCATTGAGAACATTAATTACTGGCTTGATAACAGACAATCTAGCAGGGATATTTTCTTAATAGAGGCTCCTTCTCTTCAAATGACTCTAGTTTGTGTAGAGTTGACATAAAACTATTCAGTACAGCACATTCTGTAAAGGTAGTACCAGTACTACTGTAAAGGTAGTACCAGATAATTTACAAAGTTTTTTTTTGTTTGTTTGTTTGTTTGGGACATATTCGTATTTGTAGACTGGACTGACCTCAACCTTAGAGAGATCTGTCTTCCTCACACTCCCAGTGCTAGGATTAATGGCATGTACCACCACACCTGGCATACAAAACACTTTAATGACATTGCCATTAGAATGCTCTATCTCTAGAGGCCATGATGATGTCTGACTCTCAGAATGAGAAGGGAAAAGAACACTCATTTTTTTCATCTTTTTTTGTTTTCATTGCATGTATTTATTTATCTACAAATGTATCTATCATCTATGTATGTATGTATGTATGTATGTATGTATGTATGTATGTATCTATCTATCTATCTATCTATCTTCTTCATCATCATCTGTCTCTACTATGAATGTACGTGTGTGTGTGTGTGTGTGTGTGTGTGTGTGTGTGTGTGTGAACATGCCCCAGAAAATGTGCGTGGAGGTCAGAGGACAATTAGCAGGTGCCATCTCTCTCTTCCACCATGTGGATGCTGGGGACTGAGCTCAGGTCATCATGTTTGGCAGCAAACCTTTACTAGTTGAGCCATCTCATAAACCCTAGAATATTTATATTTTTAATGCTCAACTAAAGAAAGCTGGAAGCAAAGTTTCTGTCTCTTTTTCCTGGACTCTCCAAATTAGGAATGGGAGTATTCTGTCACCAGTCACTTGGCCACTCATCCATCTTTTAGCCCAATCGGGGTCTGTTCTATCTCTTTCATTTTACTTGTTAGAAAGCTGCTGTTCACAGATTTGACTGACATGCTGTTCACTTTCCAGGTCTCTCCACCTATTTGGTGTCACACACTTTCCTTATAAATTAACCTTTTAAAATAATATGTGTCATGTGAGATCCCTGTGGAGATGAGCAGCTTTCCTTTGTTTTCTCCTGGGTAATGAAAAGAAATAATAAAGAAAGGGTGATGTGCTGACACACCAGTCCCTAAGCTGAGCAGTTGGCTAACAGTACTCCTGTCGTAGATTACAAGTCGAATTGACTGTGCGGGTCTGTGCCAGGTTTGCTGCCTTTGGACACAGCTAGTTGTCATGGGAGCATCCTTATTCCATTTGGATAGGTTAACCACGGTCAAGTGTGTTTGTTTGTTTGTTTGTTTGTTTGTTTAATATTCTAGGTTCTTTTGACATCCTCCAATTATTCAACAGAAACAGAGAAACAAACCTCCAGGAAAATAAGTGTTAGCAAAGAATTGGATGAAGTGAGAGATTCAGGCCGTGCTTAGACAACTGAAAATAAGCTGATTGTGCTACAGTTGGTCTAGTTATTTTAGTCTCTCTGACAGCATGTTCCAAATACTGCAGTCTAGCTGTGATTAATTGTTCAGCTATCACTTGCTAATATGGCAGTGTTAAAAATCAACTACGCTGCTGAATATTAGGCATGTCATCTAGACCATGTACACACTTAGAGACTCGAAGAAACTCAAAGTGAAATATTTTACTGGATAATTAAGGGGCGACTCATCAGGGCCATTGATGAGTATGGGAAATTTAGCTTTTCTGAAAACCTACTGTCCTCTTTGCACTCTGTGCTGAGGCAATACTTCCTATAGGTCTAAGTTCATGCTATCTTTCGTGGATACCAAAGCTGTTAGTCTGTCTATATATAGCATACACAACTGCTAAATGTTAAAGAAACAGCAGTTGCTTCTGCTTAGGCTAGAGAAGGCAATATCATTTTGGATGTTATTAAAGAGAATGAATGTATACAGGTGTTTGTGTCAGTAAAATGAAGAATATGATGGAGAATTTATTATTGAAACACAGAAAGGCCACCTTGTGGCAATGCATGGTTAATTCTCATGTCTACACTGAAGTAAGCAACATGATTGTACATTCTTTGTAAATCAGAGAATTCTTGTGTAATATCAGAGACTCAGTGGTAGAAGTGTGCTTTTTTCCTGAGTTAAATTGATTCAAAAATAGTCTCCTCAAAACTCATAAAACTCAGATAGCCACACTATCTATGTTGGCTGTTGAATAACTAATAAATTGGAATAAATGCAAATGAAGCTACAAGTTTACTGTTTAAAGGGTTGAAGATGTGTATTAACACTCACAGAATTCCCATTTTACCCATGAGGCCTCTCAAGTTCCCAAGGAAAATGAATATTCAAGAACATCTTATCCATCAACTAAAGATAATATATGCATCTAAAAGTTTAGTGTGCTATGAATACATTTCTAAGATATTATTAACAAGTTCAGATTAGTCCAGACCACATAAAAAACATCACTGGCTGGGAAAATGAGGTTAACTTGTATGTCATCATTTTTCAGATAATTTATACAAAAAAAGAAAAATTTGAGAAACATTGGTTGTGCTTTCCCCCTTGACTATTTATGTACAGACTCGTATGAGAATGTCCTGAAAAGACCTACAGAAAAAATTCTCAATAATTCTCTTTAGTCCCATATCCCAGACATGTCTGATCACAGAATCTATTCATTTTTCAGAAATTACTATTCTGATTTGTCTGGTGAGTCTTAAAACATGATTTTTCAGGGAAAAAGTGTATGGTATGATCATTTCATTTTTAAATGAAGAAATAATTAATTAATTCATTGTAAATAGAGATATAGACATAAGCATAAATAGGCGGTCCGCCCTCACCCTGTGCCAGGCTATATTCTTCTTCTAAGACATAAATAGTGACAGAGACCTCTGTCCCGAGAGGCGATGGTTCCTTTGAATAGCTGTCTTCCTTGGCAGACACACGCAAAAGAGAACAACTTCATTGGTAATCAAGAGACTTCAGTCTGTGACTTTCACAGTCCTCCAAGAATCAAACTGCTACTTCAAAGAGATTAAAAACTAAAAGGAACACATGATACCCTTTCAAAGCTGAGACTCCAGATTTGATGAAGGTTGTATCAGAATGAGATATGATTCAGATATCAAATTACATTTGCTAGTCCCACACAGCTCAATAAATCCCAGCTGCATTTAATAAACATTTATCTTGTTTTAATTGCCATGGAGTGTGTTTCAGTGGTCTCTTCATATTAAATGATTCACTTCGATATTTATTGCGTGTAATTTCTAGTTCTAAATCAACCTATACATCTTTAGTTTATTTGTAATTCAATGTATTTTTTTCTAAACCTGAGTGATTTAAGATTTTTGTCTTACCCTCTAATTTTTAAATTAAAAATCCTATATTTTCACAATTACATCATTACTAACATTTTTTACATGTTGATTCCCTTATATTGCATTATCAAATTGTAGATACAGAGTAAATTATTAGTGAACTCCAGTTTTTCAGAAAGATGCAGGGGCTTTGTGAAAAATCATGCTTCCAAAATTATAGATACACACATATGTATATCTATGCATGTATCTACATATATATCTATAAATTTGGAAGCATAGTTTTCATTTGTACATGTGTCCCATATGGCGATTTAGGAAAAAAAGACATTTTCTATAGTATATTGGACAGAAGTCATAGGTTTTGACCATGCTGGCCTTGATCTCACAAGGATTCTCTTGCTTCAGCTTCCTTAGTGCTAGGATTAAAGGCATGCTCCATCATGCCCAGCTCTGCAAGTCATAGGTTGTAATCATAATGAAGAACAGGAACACTGAGTGAGTTCACAGAAGTTTTAATTCTGAGAGTCAAAATAAAGCACCTGTTATGTATTGCCCCCCCCCCCAGGAACCCTTGAACTAATCAAAAGGTTTCTTGTTGGTATTATTTTAGAATGAGATGCGCTATGTCTTTACTGTTTCCAAAGCACTGAATTTGTGTCAGAGGTACCTCAAAAATAAGAGGCTCCCATGAAGTAAAACCAGATTATTGTAAAACAGTTTTTTTGTTTTTGTTTTTTTGCATTAGCTGAATCAGATTCTGAGGTCAAATCCTGAAATACCTTTATGTTCTTCCACATCAAGAACTTTACATGCAAATATTTAATGAATGCTTGTCTGGTGATGGAATGGATGGACCATTTAGTCAATGAATACAGTAGAAAATCTTTTCTGCTCTTATAATATCTCTTCAGACTCTACTACATTTAGAAAAACCGACTTAGGATATGGGATCTGCTTGTTACTTTGTTTTCCTAGTGTAGATAGACAATAGCTAGTAGCATTTGCAATGCTTGCTAGCTATTACCATCTTGAACACAACCATTTCACCTCAGATAAGGTCTGAAAATATCTGACAGATGCCCTTTCATTTTCTAAGTATTGTTTTAGGTTCTGTGAGTACAGCAGCAGACAGACAAAATATCCTGCCCTTAATAACTTCATGCAGTTTTAAATAACAACTGGAAAAAATTATCATAAATAGAAGCAAAGTGGGAAAGGAAGATAAAGGATGACGTGGGTATTGTGTCCAAAGTAAGATGTTCAGGAAAGGACTTGTGATGCCGTTTGAGGAGCCACCTGAAGCTCATGTGAAGCCACTTCAGGCCAAGAAGCAAACTGTTCAAGCTGTCTGGAGGAAGGGGGCTGATAGGGACTGGAAGACAGCAAGCAAAAAGTCTGAGGCAGAAGACAAAACCTAGCAAAGAGACTGGTGTGGAGACAGTAAGAAAGAAGTTGATGGGTAAAGAGGTCAGAGAGTAAGCAGAATCAGGTTGTGTCTAACATTGCAAGCTAGTGAGCAGTTTAAAGCAAATATTAAGAACTGATAATGTTTTTAACAGCCATCCCTTGTGTTGAAGAATGGATCCTGTACTAGAGGCTTCATAAATAAAGGGAGATATGTCCATTGAGGTTTTTGCAGTAAGCCACATAATGAAGGTTACAGTTTGGAGCGTGTTGTAGCCGTGAGATTGTAAGTGGACACTTTCTGCATATATTTTTAGGGAACTGGCAACATAATCCATGTATAGGTTGAATCAGAAAGTGTCAATATAGAAAAACACACCTTAGTTTTTAACCTGCACAATTAGAACAACGGAAGTGTCACTGGACAAAAGAGAAAGCTTGGATGGTAAGCTTTGGGGACCATGTTACTTAGGATAGTCCTGTTTGAAACACACGTGGATATGGTAATTACTCAGCTACAAGATTCTCCATTAAGTGCCATTCTGTGGAGGGGCACATCTGAATCTAATAACATACATGACACTTAAGGGAAAAGAACTGGAAATTATTAACTGGAAGTCAAGTATTGATAGAGGAAAGAGGCACAACACTGACTGTGGATCATGGGAACTGACATACACAGAATGACAAAATTTAACATGAAACAATTGCAACTATGTCAGAACCAATAACAGAGAAACAGAATAAACCCTGTGTTTTGAAGTCCAAGACACAATCAATATAGATAGATGAGATAGATGGATGGATAGATAGATAGGTAGATAAGTAGATAGATAGATAGATAGATAGATAGATAGACAGACAGACAGACAGACAGACAGACAGACAGACAGACAGACAGATAGATAGATAGATAGATAGATAGATAGATAGATAGATAGATAGATAGATAGACAACCATCTCCTAGGTAAAATATTTAGTTAATTTTCACATTTCAAGGTCCGACTCTTTATACAGTCTTAATGTTTTTGTTGGAATATTTTCTTATACAGGGCCATATTTTTCCTTTGCCCTAGATTTGGGTCTCAAGAACAAATAGTTAAAATTTCAGTGTTTCTTGAGGTATTGCAGAAAGAGTGATCAGTTGCCCCAAATAGATTTGAGGTAGCCTTTCCTTGAGCCTATAAACCATAGTTAAATCTGAGGAGTGCAGTTCTTGGTGTTTTAGCATTCTCCTGAGGAAATGTCGTCCCAACTAATGGCATTGCAGTGAAACCTCAGTCTATACAGCACATAGTCTTGCCAGAGTAGTGAAGGCCTTCCTTACCTAGGAAGAAACAGATAGAAACAAGTTTAAACTGGAGAAATAACTATCCAGCTTTCCTTGACTGTTCTTATTGGAAAGGAAACACTGTGGAATCATAGATAGTCCATAATAGCGTTGTAACTCTTCACTGGCATTCATAAGAAGGATCATGAAAGGACAGACTGCTAGGATTGAGTTCAGCACAGGAAGACTCTTGAAAATGTGGGTTATGACCATGATGAAACACATCATCACTCTGAAAAACTTTAGGTATTTGAAGAGGTTTATGCCAGCCTTTCAAACATACAGGTATTTTTTAGAGTAGAAGTATTGTAAGTATAGGGTTTGAATTGAATGGCAGTGGCCACTCTAAATTAACATTTTTCTAAATGTTCTATCTTTATATACTTTAATCATTTTGTTTTCCTGGCAGCTTATCTTCATTTATCTTTGGTGTAACAGAATATTTTTCACCCTTTTATCATATTTTTCCAGATGACTGAGTAAACATTAAAGAGATGCTGGGTATAGACAGAAAGAATTTTAAAAATGTGTTTTAAAACATAGAAAAGAAATAGCACAGCAAAATAAACCAAGTTAAACAAATAGATCTTGTTTTATGTTTAAAAAAAATCAAACAGGTATCTTGTTATTGTAAAAGGAGTGGATGAGAGACATCTCTGTGGGAAATTACTTATTTTTCTTATTCTAAACTTGATACAATTAGCTGTAGTCATCTCTTTTGGTCTACTACAATATAAAAGGAAAATAAAGTTATAATTTCTAAGATACTTAGGATAAAAAGTCCACAAAAGCCATAGTTTACAATCTTGGTAAAAAGCAGATGGAATGTAAATGAACCTATGTGAAAATTATAGATGAAATAGTGCTTCTCTCTTTGCTTCTGAGCCATAATAGCGTAGGAAATCAAAGAGAGTTTCCTATTATAAGAAAGTGCTTCACTCCTTGAGAAAAATGTAAATAAATAGACACAGTTTATCTTCCTGGATTTCAGACACTGGGAATCCATTTCAAGTTTGTGGGTGCACTTGAGAAAGAAATGAGTGGTAAGGCAGAGCCTTACCCTGAGCCATCCACCTCATTCTTCATAGTAACCTTAGTTCTAAAGCAAATACTCTTCTAACCCTTTGGGTTTTTTCTTCTCACTTCAGATTCTTTTCTACAAAGCCTTTAAGAAACTTTTTCTTCCCCATGTTTGCTGTACCTATGTTCCCTTAAGAGCTTATAAGAACAAACAAGGATTTTTTGTTTATTTTACTTCATCTTAATTGGACTTTTATTTAGTTTTCTAGACCTATTATCCTACTCTCTGACTGTCAAAACCAACGTCACAGATATTACAAAAGGAACCAAGGAATTCTGATTCTCTGCTTCTCTTACCATGAATCATTCTCATTATTTGCCAAAACCAGCTGGTCAATGTAATTTTGTTTCCATATACCTACATAATAGACAAAGAGTTCTTCACATAAAGTAGAGCTAAGAAAATCTTGACAATGGATGAGCTTTTTAGCTTTGACTCTTCTTCCTGTACTTAAAAAAATGGACACAGCTGAGCCCCTTAGAATAACAAAAGAGTCATTATGGGGAGACTGGTAAGTGCCATATCATGGGAAGACTAGCTGTAATACACAGTTTCCATTTTTTTGACCTTACTGCTTGCTACCAACATTCTATCTATCTATCTATCTATCTATCTATCTATCTATCTATCTATCTATCTATC